>JAWQFY010000753.1:0-21324 GCA_037055185.1 Capillidium rhysosporum | reverse complement strand
AAAGTTTAATATTAATATAATTATAAAAAAACTTTAATTTTTAATATTAGTTTAAATAATACTTTTATAAATAGTTTTTTTTTAGTATTTAATAAAAATGCTTTTATTAAAATTTAATATATATATATATATTTTAATTTAAAGTTTTATAATGAAAAAAATTATTTAAAAATTATTTTTATAATTTAAACTAAATAAATAATTATAAAATTAAATTTTACAGCTAATATTAGTAATTTTAATTAAAAATTTAATAATAATAATAAATATTTACTTATATTATATATAAAAATTAAAAATTAAAATAAAATATTAGCATTTTAAAAATATAACTATATTTAAAAAATTGTAAAAAAAAATTAATAATGATAATAATATTAAATAGTTATATATTTATATAAATTAAATTAAAATTATAATATTTTATATAATAATTATAGCTATAATATTAATAAAAATATTTTTAAAATTTATTTATTTATTAAGTTTTAAAACTATTATATAATACAAAAATTTAAAATTACTATAGTAAATAATAGCTTAAATAATGTAAAATTAAAAAATAACTTTATAAAGTTAAATTTAAAATATAATATTATTAAATTTAGCTATTTTAAATTTAATAGTATATAAAATAAAAGCTTAGTTAAATTTTATTAAGTTTTCTTATAATTTATAAAGTATATTCTAGTATATAAATTTTTATTTTTCTTTTATCTCTTTTTAACTGATTAATATTTATATTTATAATATAATTAGCTACAACTTTTATCTAAGTTTTTATTTTACAGCTATTAAAATATTTTTAAAAATATTTATAATAATTTTAGAAAATCTTAAAAATAAATATCTTTAAATTACTTTTATAATATTATCTAGTTAGTTTAGTTTTAAATAGTATTAAAATTAGTTTAATAATAGTTTAGTATTAATATAGATAGTTTAACAAAATTAATAAAATATTTAATAATAAAAATAGATAATTAATAAAATAAAATCAGTAACTTAATATTTAAATAAAAGTTAAGAAGTAGAAAATAGTTATATATTAAATAGTTTTATTAAAAGCTAAACTTTAATACTAGCTAATAATTTCTTATTATAATATAAAGTATATACTAATAATTTTATAAATACTTTTAAATTGCTATAGTAGTCAAATTTTATACTAAAGCTTAATATAGAAAATAGTAAGTACTTAATAGGTTATTATTTATATAAATTAAAAAAAGTAAAAAGAATTTATAGTTTAAAATCTTTTAATAAAAAACTAGTAATATTAGAATTATTTTTATAAAAATATAATCATAAAGTAAAAGTAAAAGGTTTTTAAAAAAAGCTAAAGTAAGAAATTTTTTAGTATAATTAGAAGTAAAATTAACTAGCTAATATGTAAATTTTAGAAATAAGTTTTAAATTAAAGTTATAAATTTTTAAAAAACTATATATAAAAGTTTATACTAACTAAAAACTTATTATTAATAGTTAACTAATTTATTAATTTATTAAAAAAAACTGAATATATAATTGATAAAAGTATTATAACTTTAATATTTACTACTTTACTTAAACTAGTACTAAGAAAAGTAAGTTTTGAAATATTAAAAAATTATAATAAATAGAAATTAATATAAAATTTAACTATTATAGCAGTCTAAAAATATTAATGAAATTATTAGTCTATATTTCATACTATAATAAGAAATTATAAGCTAATATTAAATATTTTTTTTAGTAAGACAATTTAATATATAACTATCTTCTACTTTTAACTTTTTATCTAAATACTGAGTTATTAATTTTATTTTATTAGTTATCTATTTTTATTACTAAGCTATTTTTTATTTTTTTTAAACTATATATTAATATTAAACTATTATTAATCTAATACCAATTTTATTTAAAAAAATTAAATTAATTAGATAATATTATAAAAGTAATTTGAAAATATTTATTTTCAGAATTCTGTAAAATATTTATTGATATTTTTAAAGATATTTTAATAGTTATATTATAAAAATTAAATAAAAGTTGTTGCTAATTATATTATAGATATAAATATAAATTAATTAAAAAGAAATAAAAGGAAAGTAAAAAAAATATACTAGAATATACTTTATAAATTACAAGAAAAATTAATAAAATTTAGCTAAGCTTTAGCCTTATATAATATATATAAAATAATAATAAAATTATTAAAAAATAAGAATTTTTAAACTAACAATTTAATAGCTAAATTAAAGCTAACTCATTTTTTAATATAAAATTTAATATTAATAATATATTTTTTAATTTATTAAATATATATACTAGTAACTTTAAATTAAAATTAAATTAAATATACAACTATTTAAAGAAATAAAGTTAGTATTTTAAAGTTTACCTAAAAACTTAAAATATTTAATTAATATACTTAATTAAAATAAAATATTAATAATTATAAATAATTAACTCAAAATAAAATTACTAATTAAATATATATTTTAGTTATTTTTTAAATTTTTTTAACTATTTAAGTTGAACTATATTTTAATAATTAACTTCTTTAATATTTCAATTTTTTTTCTTTGTTATACTTTTAAGTTAATAATTGCTAAATTAGGTTTTTTAAGTTTAAATTAGTTAATATTTAATATTTTTAAAATTTTTTTACTTAATAATTTTTTTTCTATATAAATTTTTAAGTTTTTTATTAATTTTTCATATATTTTTGAGATATTTTAAATACTAAAAACTTCATTTTTATAATTCCTAAATTTTATTAATAGTAACTAACTTTTTAGTTACTAAGTAGGCTAAATTTATAATTTAACTTTAGTATAAAGCTACTTTTTATATAATTTGCTACTTTAAAACTTTTTACAAATATAGTAAAGTTAAATTAGCTTTTAAACTAAAATATATTATAATAAAAAATGAAAAATACTAAAACTTCTTATTATATTAATAAAAAACTAAACTAATTAATATTAAAAATCACTTTAAATAAATATAAATTAAAATATAAAACTAATATTAATACTATTATATAGCTATTAATATATTTAAAACTTAATTAATAGTTTTTGCTTTTTATATATAGCTTAAAAAATAAGTAAGTATAAAATTAAAAATTAAAAATATTTATATTATATAAGTATATCATTAATATAACTAAAAAATCCATAAATTTAAATTAGTTGGAATAGTAGTATAATTTAATTTATTATATAAAATAAGTTTAATTTAAATATACTTTAATATTTTTAAAATATTTCTTTTTAATACTATTATAAAAAATATAAAATAAAAAAGCTAAATTAAATAAAACTTTAGTTTTATTAACTAAAATTTTTATTTTAGCTAAAAAATATACTTTATATAACTTAAAGATATTTTTTTAAGTTTAAAAGCTTAATAATTATCTAAATAGCATTATTTAAATTTTTATAATTATATTTTAATAATAAATATAAGTTTAATCTTTTTAGCTATAAAGTTAAACATAATTAAGATATATATTATTAATCTTATATATTAAAATAATATTTAAAAAAAATTAAAATTAACTACTTTTAAAAATAATTAATTATATTGCTAAGTTTATAAAATAGTTAATTACTATATTAAAATTATAAATTTTAGTTTTATTATATATAATATTTTAATTTTTAATTTATTAAATTAATTATAATTTATAAATATATTATAAAAATATATTATTTTAACTTATTAGCAATATTCTATTTACTAAATATACATTTATTTAATTAAATAATAGTTTTTAAATTATTATTAGTTTGAGTAGACATTTTATTAATATAATATATATATTTTACTTTTATTATAATATTTTTTTATTTAAAGCTAATATAAAATAAATTATTAAATTTAATAAAACTTATTTAAGATAATAATTTAAGTATATATATGTTATAGTATATAACTTTAGTTTTTATATTTTAAAACTTAATTAACTTAAATTTTTTAAGCTTATTAATCAAAATATTAATATTAATATATTTAAAATATTAGTTTTTTTAAATTAATAAAACATAAAAATATATATTATTACTATAAAAATAATTTTTTCTATTGTTTTTAATAATTTTTAAATTAAATTCTAATATTATAAAATCAAAAAACTATTAAATTTATACTAACTTTAAAGTTTATATATTTTTTAAATCTTTTATACTTTAATTTTTTATATATATTTACCTATATATATTATTTTTTATATTAAAAAATTGTTAATATTAATATATATATACATAAATTTTTAATTTTTTTTATAATTAGAATACTTGAATTTTTTAAAATTTTATTTATAGCTTATCTATATTTAATATATATATACTTATAAAATAAAATGATATAAACAAATTATTTTGATTTTTCTCAAATTTAGTTCAAACCTACTTTATATTAAATTTTGATAAAATTATGCTATAATTATATACAAACTATATATAAATTTTGCACAGTTTTTATATTATACATTAAAGTATTATATATAAATAAAATAAAAATACTTTTGCATAAACATATACCCACTACTATAGTTATATTTTTTTAAGCTGAAAATAATTTATTTATTATAATAGGTTTTATATGATATTAAAAGAAATGAACTTAAAAGCTATATATTTATTAGAACTAATTACTAAATATAATTAAATTATACTTATCTATAAATCTATAAATTAAAGAAATATTTACTAAAAATATACTTTTATTACTATTTAAAGTATACTTAAAAAATAGGTAGCTGTATAAGTTAACAGTGTATATTACAGATATTGTTATATAATTTAAGTTGATTACATTTATATTGCTTAATTTATATTTGAAAAATAAGTTTGAATTAAAAGAAAAATAGCGTCTTTATAAATTTAAATCTATACATAAATTACATAGAATTACAAATGTATTTAGTACTTCATTAAAATGTGTGATTTAAGTAAGTAATATATTATATTTTTAGTTCTGTACTATAGTATATTGATTCTATAAAAAGATTTTCTAAAAAGTGATAATATTTTTAATCTTAATTTAAGCTATAGAAATATTTCAAGAGATAAGTTGAGTTTCTCGTTTTTATAGACAGTGTACAAGTAAGAATAAAGGTACTATTTCATGGTTGACTTTACTGATTAAAATAAGAAGGAATACTAATAAGCTAAGCCTACAAATTAGTTTAAAATTCATGTTCGGTTTGAATTAAGGTTTCGATTTCTAACCAGATCCATAAATTTTATAACTTAAGGTCCTTAGTTTAGTTTATCAAAAAATAAATGGAGAACCTGGGCATTGATCCCAGTGCCTCCCGCATGCTAAGCGGGCGCTCTACCACTTGAGCTAGTCCCCCATATAGAATTCTTTATTAAATTCCATATTAATCCAACTATGGTAAATATATAAATACAAAATAGCTAAAAGTTTTGTTTATATATACTAAATTTAATTTTTAAATCTTTAAAGATTTCTATTGGCTTTACAATTATTATCAGTTTTATTTGGTAAAATACCAATTTAATAATCTGAGCCAGGCTTTTATATAATTTCTCAATTTACTCTATTTTAATTATACATTATTTAGTTTTTGATTAAACGTTAAGTTAATATAAATTATAGCGCTAGTAAATACGACCTATTTACTAGGTACCAACGATTATATTTGTATCCTAAAAGGCGTATTTCTGTTGAAAATTTAACACGTACGTTCACTTTATTTATTAACCCAGCTGTATTTGTTACGCTTTTTTGTATATTAATCTATCATCTTTAAAATGAAACGAGCGTAATAAAGTTTAAAGCTATTTTAGTCTGTTTTAGTCAATTTTTTTAGTTAATTTAATAGGCCAGGTGATCAACTCGGCACGTTGTTTATTGTTTGAAGTATCTGCATGGTAATTGCAAGTTCGCCAAATAACGTAGTTTTATAATTTACATATCTTTTTAAAGCTAGTTAAGAAGATCAATATATTAATTTAATTAATAAGGTCTTGTGTTTTATAGAAATTGGCAATATTTTATTGTGTATGGAATGAGTTTATTATTTTGGAACCGCATCGATATTCTAGAAAGCTTGAGATCTTTAAATAAGTTAAACTCCCAAGCTAATATCCGCTTATAACCGTGCTGTTCAAGTATTTTAGAATTTAAGTAGCAAAGTCTCTAGTACGATTACCGACTACTAACCATGCAAGGTGGTGTTAAACAATAACCTAAAATAAATTGGTTGTAGGGTCCAAACTAAACATAACGAAATACACTGAGTAACAACAACCTAAAATTAAACGGTATAAATACGATTCGATTTTTAACATCGAGAAATAAACACAACCACTACATTCAAAATCCTACTTTGTTTTAAAAAGATTCGACACGTCATGTTATCTGTACCAAAATGTATTTTAACTTTAATTGCCTTGATGGCAGTTACTGGTAAATCGGTTCCCAAGAAAGAGGAGGCTGAGTCACGTATTATAGGAGGACGTGAGGCTACTCCAGGTCAGTACAAGTTTATGGTCAATATAATCATAGATAACAGGCTGATGTGTGGTGGAAGCATGGTAGCACCCGGGTTGGTGTTAACCGCAGCACACTGCATATCGAGTGGAAGTCCCCAGGCTTACCGAATCCGTGGTAACATCCATGACTTGTCATCAGGACAGTCTACTGAGTTACAAGCTATTAACGTGATTCCACATCCACAGTACGACCCCAACAGTATTATGAACGATATCGCTGTTATTCAGGTACAACCTAATCCAGCCATGAGCTCTTACTTACGCCTAGATACCGGTAACTCGGCTAATGAAGGGACTTCGGCCCGAGTTATCGGTTGGGGATTAACTTCACCAGGTGGAAACACGTCAAGAGTACTAAAGGAGTTAGATTTGTCCATCGTCAACCCTGGCATCTGTCAGAGAAGTTTTGGTCAGTTTAATGGGCAGAGTCATTTCTGTGCTTCAGGTACACAACAAGGTTCGGACAGCTGTCAAGGTGATTCAGGAGGTCCAGTAATCTCGAGCGATCTACAGACCGTTATTGGTGTAGTTTCCTACGGATCTCAGAACTGTGATCAGTACGGTGCAGCTTACACTAGAGCATCCACTTACGCAAATTGGGTAGCTCAGTACGCTAACGGTCAAGGTGGCCAGCAGCAACAACCTGAACAACCGGAGCAGCAATGGGAGCAACCGGAGCAGCAGTGGGAACAACCCGAGCAGCAATGGGAACAACCGGAAGAGCAATGGGGTGAACAGGAAATTACATGGATATAATTTCTCTGCAAATTGCTACACAAAAATTAATCAAAATATTATACCATTTTTTAGTATTCAACTGTGTTACGATATTAAAGTATTATATTAATGCCAACTTTAACATCTGTTCAATGAATAATTTAATCCCTTACTATTTTGTTAAACGTATTGATCGGCTCACTTTTTTTTAAATATTTATACATTTTGATAGAATAAAATATATAAAATAAGTTAATTATATAATACTTAATAATATTCTATATAAATTTTCTAATTTATATATATAGGTATACCAAAATTAATCTTAAAAATTTGGTATATTAAATTTACAATTTAAGTATATTTCCAACTAATCCAAGCTCCTTTTAAAAATATAAATGATAACTTTTACTTAATTACAGTATAAGTTTTTTAGATTCGATTTTACACTTACATTTTAATTTTAAATTTATACACTGCTTACAACTATCTACATATTCTATAAAAACAGTAGTTTTAAATACTTAATTAAAATCGTAGCCAATTTTTCATCTAAATAACTATTTTCGTTACGATCTGGGGTGTTTTTAATCCGATCGAATATAAAATAGCTACCAGTTGAGCTCTAAAAGATTAGGAGAATTATAATCAGACTAATTTAACTTATATATGCACGGGGCGTCTTTAAATTGATGGTAGGGGTACTTTTTATGCATATATGGTACTTACCAACGCTTTTTAGCTATGGATCGACAATGTAAACTTTTGTGGCTGACATAGATGTCCGTATTATACACGTGTTAAAAGCCTTTATTGAAAATTGAAAAAAACATTTCTATAATTAAAAGTATTGATAAAATTAATATAAGGCTTGCTGTTCGTTTTAGTTAAAATACTTTTTTGAGAAATATTTTGATTTTACTAATTTTTTAAAAAAATGATAGTTTTGTTAGGATAGTTTGGCATATTTTAGGATAGAGATGAAATTCTAGAAAATTAAAATTAAAATTATTGCTAATTTATTAATTTATTTATACATCTACGTATATATATAAAAAATATATATTAAATTAAACCGTAATTATATAAACTTTTTATTTTTAATTATAATGTTCAAATAATGGTAAATGTATAAGTAAAACTTTGGTAAAAGAAAGTTTCAATAACAAGTTTTTGCATATAAGTTAACTGAACTTGAAATGTATAACTTTAAAAAATATTTACTTTATTAATTTTACATATTCATTACTGGAAACGATATATTCCTTTTATTCAAACAAGCTTATTAAACCTGTATCATCATTAAAGTTTATTTTTCTTTTACAGTTTAATTAAATCTTGATTTAATAATGTCGTTAATATAAGAATTTATATTACCCTTTTAATTTTACGTATTATTTTAAAAAGGGTTATATTATAATATAGTTATAAATGCATTTAATTAAAATTCACTTTAAATTCTCTAATGTTCCGTATATATTAATTTTAAGTATAAAACAATTAAATTTAACATATATAATAATAATAAATAATAATATTAAGTTCTACATTTTATTTCAAACCAGCTTTATACAATTAATTTAAATAATAAATAAAATTCCAATTAATTACGTTTAGGAGGTAGGGGGAAGTTGTTCAACAACTCATCCATAAATTTAAAGTCAGCATCAATTATTTCATCTTCCTCCTTATCTTCGGTGGTAGTGTTGCTGGAATCGGTACTAAGTTTAGGTAGTTCTACGCAATTTAAATTGTCCGAACAGTCATTCCGCTCCAACCGAGTATTGGTCTTACTGTGGTTAAGATTGCTGCTAGCGTTGTTATCGGTAATTGCGGTGTTGCTCGATATAGCTAGAGAGTTGGGCCTAACACCACGGTCTTTAAACTTAGGTAACGATTTCAGCGACTTTTTTAGTGAGTCGAAAGAAGTCTTTAAGTTCATACTTCTTTTAGATTTGAGTTGTGTGTTAGACCAACCGATCTGGGAGTACTGGTCGCCGATAAGTTTAGCACCTGGATACGGTGGTACTAATCTGCTGTTATATATAGAGAGGCGCTTGTTGAACTGTTCAACTTTCTCGTTCTCCTTACTACTAACTTTATCTACCCGTTTATCTTCGTTTTGCTCAGAAATAGTTGAGCTTGTAGATTTTGTCAGGTATATTAATGAGTTGTTGGCGGCATCCCGATTTGGATTTAAACTTACCACAAGGTCGGTATCCTTGGTCAAGTTAAAATAGTTGTCCGAAAAGGTTGGAATTGGTGGTATAAGTTGTAAAGTTGGCGATTTGGGCGACCTTGGTGTCATAATTTCCTCATCACTACCGGTGGTGGTAGTAAAGCTTTTACTGGTGGACAAGCTTAAATCGGGGACTGTTGTAGTGTTGAGATGGGATTTCAAGCTCAAGTTGGGTAACGATAAGTTAGAATTACGGTTAGAGTAGATCTGTAAACTTAAATCGTAGTTGTTAATAGGCGTCAAATGTTCAGTTAAGTTGGTAGTGTTAGGTTCAATTGATTTATTACTGCTACCACTGCCGCTCTTCTTATGAAACTTCAGCTTGTGGTTAAATTTGGATTTGTTTGTTTTTGTTGGTTCTTTGTTTACGTTGAATTTCTGGTATTTGGTCTCAAGTTTGAGCTTGCTGTTTAATTCCAACTTGGCGGTGAGCAGTTGCTTCAACTTTAAATATAGAGTGAAGTGCTGGGTTAAAAGTAGCTTTCTACCATTCAAATGTACCATTATATGGTATATATCGGCATCCAAATGCTCGATAAATTTGATCGAGCCCGGTTGAATAGGGATGGTATACAGCAGTTTTAATTTATCACCGGTGGAATAAATTTGAAATTCCAAGTCAGTAACCAATACAACAACCAACTCCTCGTTGCTGTAATCGACTTGTAATTTAACAAAGCATAAGGTGGATCGGAAGTTTAAGTAGCGGTTGCCGTACTGCAGGAGTAGTTGGTTCAAATTTATACTATCCAAGCCTTTACCTTCCTCTTCAAAGGCGTAGTCGGTACATCCTTTGGTAGCTGTATTTATAGGTAGTATGTGGTTACAGTTGGTACATATGGTTGTTGGTTGGTAAGTACAGGCACTTAGAATGAACTTTATACTGCAGTTGTTGCAGGTTAACAAATTGCAATGTAGTAAATCCAACTTTAGGAAGTTTAAACTTCGGTCATCCAACACCTTCAGGTCCAAACTTTCAACAGTTATAGGGTTAAAACTGTGTACTAAAGGCTCTGGTTCGTATTCTGGAGTTTCGTCGAGTTCTGAGTTGCAGTCGTCCATCCAACTCGTCCAGCTGGGTAAATTGAAGTTATCTTCGTAGCTATTGTAGTTGTAGCTGTACTCCATCTCCATCATCATCTTATTAAATGTTAATATACACTAAAATTAAGAACAGTATTAAAAAGTTGGTTTATATTTATGTTTATATAGGCAGGTGTATCGGTTTGGACAACTTAATACCGTATACAAACTTAGTTAAAGGGTGCTTATAATTCCTCTTAAGTAAATCGAAGCGTTGCAGTTTTATTATTAAAATTAAGCTATTTTTTAAAAAAGGTGAGCGATGTTCAAAAAGGTCGTTTAAATAATAAAAGTAAAATGTCGATTTTATTTTGCACTATATTCCTTCAACTTATAAATATCTGTACTCAAGTTGAATAAGGGATAGAAAAGTATGGGGAAAGTGTTCAGTACTTTGTAGCACTTCAGGCTTTTAATTAAAAATCGCTCCAAATTTAACTCAAATCTGTTTATGGTGGCTAGATTAATACAGTTTGTTGTAAATGTCGGATATAAGCTACAGCTTCCCCTTAAAGAAGTTTAAACTTGTCTCCTACACCTATTCTATAAAAGATAATAAGTTGCTAAAACCGAATATATTTACAAATTAAATTTTCGGATTATTTACTGGTATATCTCCTACGTTTAAAATCCAAGTAAAAGGTAATTTGTAAACACAGGTTTAAAAAAATATTGGTAAACTACTCAACGTAATTGTTACATAACCCAGTAAACGTAGTCTGGGTAGCCAATTAGACAGCTTCAGTACATTAAGGGCTTTAGTTCTTTAATTTTTATTTAATCCTTAAATTAACTAAAAAACCTTAATATAAACACAGCAAATTAAGTTTAACTACAAACGGTTAGTTGTATAAGGTTATAACTAAGCTCAATTGGAAAGTATGATAAAAAGGAACTAGCTGCATTTACTACCCTTTATCGCGTTGTACCAAACTGCGTTAATAGGGTACATCCTTAAGTATAATTTAGGAAACGGTGTTGAAAGTGGTGTATAAACCTTATAAACCACTACTACTTTTGTACACCGTTTAAACTTTCCCGCAGTAGGTACCGGGGGTTGGAGCGTACTGATGGAGCACTGTTTACAAACTTTAGGCGGTCGATCTAAACCAAACCGTTTCAGCTAGGAGGAATAGTTAGGTTTTAAACTATAAATAAAGTTGGTATTGTCTCACCGTACCTTTATTTTTAGTTTTTATCGCTTACATAAAGGAGTACTGCCAATGTTTGTGGATTAGTCATTTTAAGGGGCTGGTTGCCAACATTCTTACTTAAATAGGCTTGGATAAAGTATTTTCTTCCCTGAATTAAAATTGTGTCGGTTGTTGTTATAAAAAAGTTAAGGGCAGCATCGTTGTTGGCGATCGAATAGATATGTAGTTAGGTAGTCACGTGACGAGTTATAGACAACAACGATTATCGCGGAAATTTTTAAAGATGCTTACATCCTACTTCGAATTAAAAACACTATCCTATACCTTTTAAATGAATAATTAAATTGTTTAAAAATATTCGGCGCCTTTATTAGGCATTTAACTCATACTTAAACTAAAAGATTTGAGTGATTTAGCTAATTTTTAATTTGGGTTGTATATTAGGAAAATCAATTGGATTTGCCACCTTTGTTCGTAAAATTGATGAAAAGTATAACGAATGATCTTAATTAGCAACAAATCAGTAGTTAAAAAAGCGATTGAATTGGATGTAAATCGCAGATTTTCACTTTAAAAGTTCGAAACCTTACTGAACTATTTTGGTTAAAAATAGATATCTCATATAGCTTGCTTTTTTAATTTAAAAAAGTTTGATTCAATTTAATCAAGATAAAATGCAAAAATTATAACGATGCATCTCCAAAACTTACCAAAGTACGTATTAAAATAAAAATCAGCAATATTTAAATCTCCATTATTTAGCTAATTAGTAAATTTGGATTAATCAGGCTATAATCGAAATATTTATATCTCTGAGCCACCAAGGTTTATGAAAGGAATCCAGTCAGAAAATGAAGCCAGATTAATTTTTCATATCGGTTACATCCGAACCAAAGTACAGCCAAGTTTGAAAAATAGACTTATGATCCTATAGCTACAGTATAAAATAAACAACAGCGAAAGTAGATAATAATTATCCGAACTTAAACTGCGCCATCCTTTCACGATCCTCACAAGCCATCTTTTACTCAATCTTAACCTGGGTCTTTTATTACTCGAAGGATAACGGTTATGAGCTTATTCACTTACTCGATCACCGATTATTAGAAAGGAAATATCCCCTTATTAACTATAACGGCACAAAACTCGATAAGGATAGTGGCGTTGAATTTTACGGTCAACTGTATTTTATTTCTACATCTCACTAAATCGGTTTACCATTTTCAGCTTTGTAAACAACCTTATCACAAATAACTTTAAATCAGTACGATCTAGATTAGCAAGAAATTTTGTATTTCTATTCCAAAATAGCTGATTTAATAAATAGTTCAATGGTAAAAACTTTATTGCTTTTTTAGCTTCTAGAATCTTTTGTAATAGGCTTCCCAAAAACTTACCAAAAAAAATGAAAGTTCAAGTGTACAGAATTACATAAACAAATGAGATTTACTACTAAAATAAATACATATTATAAATTTCAAATAATATTATTTTGATGGTAATTGCAGCTATTTATATCAAAATCATTAAATATTTTATAGCCATTATAAATTTAATCTACAAAATTCAATTAACTATTAAACATAAATAAATATTACTTTAAATTTTTATATTTCCATATAAACCCATTTTATAATGTAATTAGTATATTTAAAACTACATTTATATTATATTTTACAAAGTCAACAATATATTTATATTATTTTTTTAAAAGTATTTCTATTATAAAAAGTAAGTATAACTAGTAGTTTAAGTAAGTAATATATTTTATAGTTTACTATTTTAAGTATTAAATTATATATTTAGATAAATAGCTTTATAATATTGTATATTTAAATTAATTTATGAATATCTGTTAAGACTTATAATTTTTTTTAAATTAATTCATATAGCTTAATTAATGATATTAATTTTAATAAATTTATATGTTAAATTTAAAAAATATTATTAATTATTTTATAAAAATTATAAATTTTATTTATTTAAAATTATATAAAATAAAAGCTAAAATGCAAAAATTTACCTATTAAATTAATTAAAAAATGCTAAATATATATAATGGGGTAAATTTAATAAAACTTTATAGTATTCTTTATAAATATTTATATAAAACTTAAAATAAGACAAAAGTTAACAAATTGTAAAATTTTTAAATAAAATATTAATTATTTTTAAAAGTATTTAATTTTAAAAGTAAAATAAATAAAAATTAAGCTAATAAATTAGCTTTAAATAAATAAAAATATTAAATTAATAAATTAGCTTTAAATAAATTAATTGAAATATTAAATTTTCATTTTTTAAAAGTTAAGGTATTATATTTACAATTAATTTTATATAATTATAAAAAAATTTAATAGTACTATTTGTATTATACTAATTATATAAATAATATAATAAAAATTGAAGTAAATAATTATAAAAATAGATATAATTAAATATATATTAAAAAAATATACCAAATAAAAAACTAGCTACTTTTAAAAATAATTAATTACTATTTTACTATATAGTATAGCTATATAGTTAATAATTATAAAAGAATATATTTAAAATAAAATTTTATATATTAAGTAATTAACTTTATTTTTATTAGTATAGCTTATAAAATTTATAAATATTTTAATAAAAGCTTTTAATATTTTTACTTTATAAGTATATTTATAATTAAATCTAATAAAATATAAAATTATAACATATTAAGATAGAGATTTATTATACTATTTTATATTTTAAAAGTATATAAATACTAGCTTAACTTATTTTATTATATAAAACAAATTTTTAATTACATTTTAAAATTTTAAATAATAATTTATTTTACAATATTTAAAAAAATTTATAAAATTTTGTTAAGTATAGTAATGTAAATTATTATAATTATACTTTTATTTTTTTATAAATTTTAATTATAAGCAAATTTAAATAAATTATAAACTAAGTAAAAATTTTGATATTTTATATTTAAACTTAGTATAATATTAAAACTCTAATAATAATAAAATAATTAAAAAAATTATCTTAAAGCTAAAAGTATACTATTTATAAAAGTATATAAAAAAGTATATAATTATTTAAATCTATTAAAAATATTATAGTATATAAATATAAGTTTAATAAATATATAATTTTTGTAGCATAACTAAAAAAAATAAAGTAAATATATATTTACTTATTTAAAATAATAAATATTTATAATAAATATAACTTATATATATTTAAAAAAAATTAAAATTAAAAAACTATTAAATTTTTTAATATATAACTTAACTATAAAGTAATAATATTGCTACTTTTTATATTACTATAATAAATAAAAAATATTAAACTTTATATATTATATATTTTAGTATTAGTATAGAACTTTTAATTTAGTATTATATAATATAAAAGCTTTATATTACTTAATATTTAATTTAATTAAAACTACTAAAAAAATAAAAAAAATTAAACTTTACTTTTATTATTTAGTATAAAAGTATAAATATAAATTTATAAACTTATATTATTTTTTTAAACTTTTATATAGCCAACATTTTACTAATAATACTATTTTAAAAAACTTATAAATAATTATAAAAACTATATAACTAAAAGTTATATAGTTTAAATAAAATTATTTTAGCTTAAAATTTATAAATTAAATATTTAAAATTTAAAAATATATATAAAAATAAACTATTTTTAAATCTAATTTTATTTTTTATTATTATTTTTAAATACTTTTATAATAAAATAATATTTTTAATAATTTAAACTAATAAGAATTTATTTGTTTTATTTAGTTATTAAGTTTTTTTATTTAATTTTATTAGTTTTTTCTTATTTTTAAAATCTAATTAGCTTAAATTTATATTTTTTATTAAAGTTTATATTTTTTAGTAAGTATAAAATAAAAAAGTAATAGTATTATAAAATATAGTTAAAATAGAAAAAAAAGGTAGCTACTTTAAAATTTAAACTTAAAGCTTTTTAATAAAAGATTTATACAAATTTTGCTAGCTTATTATAATTAGTTTTATTTTATTTTATTAAATTTTTTAATATTAAAATTTGAACTATATTATTAATATAAAAGTATAATAAATACTATTTAAAATAAGTTATATAAAAGCTAGATTTAAAATAATAAAATATAAAATATAATACTTTTATTAAATAATTTGCTAGTAATTTATTTTATTTTTAAAGTAATATTTACTATAAATTTTCTAATAAATAATTTTTAAAGTAAGCTTTTAAGTATACTATTTAGATGTTTTTTTTGCTTTAAAATTATTTTTACATTATTTTTTTGATATATTTTAAGATTTTAAAGTATAATTAAGCTAAAATACTTAATTTTAACTTAAGTTTATAACTAATTAAAATATTTATCTTTAACTTAAAAGTATAATAAAGTTAATATACTTACTTTTAATAGGATATTTAATAAAACTTAACATTTATTTATATAAATATAAATTTTATTTTTAGTATATATTGAAAAATAAAAGTAAATAAATAAAATTTATTATTTAAATTATATATATATATATTTTAAAATTTAAAATAAAATATATAGCTAAAATAAAAAATAAAAATTTTAAAAAGTTTATTTTATTGAATTTAATAAAATATGCTTTATTTAAAGATAAATAAAATATATATAGCAAATTTTATAACTTTTAAAACTTTTTATTTTATAAGTTTTTATTTATAGTTATTATATATTTTTAATTTTTTTATTAAGTATATTTAAAGCTACTTTAATTTTTATTTATAGTTTAATTTATATTTTAGCTATTTTAAATTTTTTATATTTAGCTTTTTAAATTAGCTTAAATATATTATTAAAATTTAAGCTTGAAAAGTATAAAAACTTTTATATAATTAATTACTAATTTAATATTATAATACTATTAATTAATATATAATTAGTTATTATTTTAAAGGTATAAATTTATTATTAGTATATATATAAATAATAAATTTATACTTTTTTAAATTATTTTTAAAAACACTTCACTAATAGTTAATATAATAGTTAATTTTTATTTTTAAAAAATAAGTAAATTTAAATATATATGTTTATTATATATTAAATAAAATAATTTTTTAAAAGTATTAATTTTTACTTTTTTAAGTTTATTTTTAAAGTTTTTAATTTAATTTTTTTAAAAGATTAAATTTTTATATATTAATAAAATAATAAATTTTAATAATTATTTATTATTTATACTTTTAAAATAGTAATACTATAAATTATAGTTTTTAATATATTTATTATATAAATTTACTTATTTTAATATTTAATATAGTATAGCTAAATAGTATATTTAAAAAAAATAATAAAAAATTTATTAACTATATTTTATTATTTCAACTATTTTTAAATTATTTTAGTATAATTTTAATATTAATATATGTTTAATTTAATATATTAAATTATAAATAAAAGATTATTTATTATAGCTTTAAAAATAAAAAATTATTTATTATAACTTTAAAAATAAAAGATTATTTATTATAACTTTAAAAATAAAAACAATAAAAGAGTTTTTAGAATAAATATAGTATTTCTAAATTTAAAAATAAATTTAGTTATAAAATTTATAATATCTATAACTCCTATATAAAAATAAATATAATATAAATAGTATTAAAAAGTAGTAAAAATATAACTATAATTTACTATGAAAAAAACCAAGTTTTTAAGTATAAAAACCTATTATATTTTTTAAAAAAATAAAAAAGTTTAATTAAAAAAAGAAATAAAATAGATTTAATAAAAAAGAAATAAAAAGTTATATAATAAAAAGTTTATTATATAAATATATATATAACTAAAAATCTAGATAAAAATTTTAAAATAAGGTTAAGTAAAATGTAAGATTAAAAAAAAGAGTTGTAAGATAAAATTTAAGAAAATTTTAATAAAAAATTATAAAAATAAGGTAAATAAAATAGTTATAAAACTATAGCTTTAAAAACTAAATTAAATAAAAAAGTTAGTAAATAAAAAATTATAAAAAAAGTAGTTTTTATTTATAAATAAAATTATTAGAAAAAATATCAACTTTTTATATTAAACTAAACATTTTTTTAATTTTATTTTTTAAAAAAGAAAAAATATATATTAAACTGCTTATATTAAAATTAATATTATTATTAATTAATAACTAGTAGTATACTTTTACTAAAAGTAAAATTTTTTTATAAATTAAAATTAAAAAATAATATTATTAATAAGAAAAGTAATAATATAAAGCTTAATATAAAGATTAAACTTATAAATTTAAAATTATACTTATATATAAACTTAAAAGTTATTTTATTATATTTAATTTAGCTATATAATAAAAATATTAAATATAATTATTTTTTAAATATTTTGTTTTATTATATTAGCTTATTATTATTATTTAATTATTATTACATAAAAATAATAAAAAATTTTATTAAAATTAGTCTGAAATTAATTATAAAACTATAAAACTTTATATTAAAGTTTAGTTAACCTTTTTAAAAAAATGAAAATAATAATTTAGCTAAGTATAAGTATATTTTTACTACTATTAAATTATATCTATAATGTAAAAAAAATTTAAAAGCAAATCTAATAAAATCATCCAAATCTTTTTATATAGCTTTTATAGTACTTATTGCTAAAAAAAATAAAGAAATTTGCTTTTTTATTAACTATAAAAAAGTAAATCAAAGAATAATCTATAATGCATATTTTTTATACTAAGTAAAAGAATATTTAGAAGCTTTAGTAAGGTCTACTATATTCATAATCTTAGATTTAACTAAAAAATACTTTTAAATATTATTGACTGATAAAAATAAGCTTATAACTATCTTTAAATTAAATAAAAACTTATATTAATAAAAAGTTCTTCTAATAAAAATAGTTATATCTGGAGTAGCTTTTTAAAGATTGATTAATAAAGTACTAGATAATTTATAGTCTCAATATTATATTGTATATATAGATAATATTACTATATTTTGAAGAAATAAAGTATAATATATAAAGTATATAGAAAGGGTATTTAAAAAGTTAAAGTAGATAAAGCTTAAAGTAAATTTAAAAAAATGTTACTTCTTTTAAAAAAATGCAGAAGTATTAGATTATTTAGTATTAACTAAAAAAATTCAAGCAAATTCAAAAAAGTTATAAGATATTTAAAATATAGTTACTTTAAAAAATATTACTTAAGTTAAATCATTTTTAGATATAATAGGATTTTATAAAAAATTTATTCCAAATTATACAGAATAAATAGCTTTTTTAAATAATTTATTTAAAAAAGGAGTAGGTTTTAAATAGTGTAGTACTCAATAAAATACTTTTGAAAATAAAAAGCAGAATTAGCTAAAGGATTAGTAATAACTTATCTAAATTAGAAAGTATTCTTTATTTTAAAGACTAATATTTTTAATATAAAATTAGAAGTAGTATTAATATAAAAAAAGGTCCAACTAGAAAATAATACCTAATAGTTTTTTATTATTTATTATCTTTTGCAAAAAGAAACTATATAATAAATAAAAGAAAAAAGTTAATAGTAGTATAAATAATAAAACAATTATATTTTTATTTATATGAAATTCTATTTATAATAGTTACTAATAATAATAGTTTATTATTTTTACATTATAAAAATAAATTAATTAGAAAAATGTAGAGATAGGCTATATTTTTATACTAATATAAATTTCAAATAATTTATTAGACTAGTAAACAAAATTAAATAGCAAATATCTTATTAAAATTAGTTATAAAAGTTTAACAAGTAAAAAATTTATCTAAAATTTATATACTAAAAAGTAATAGTTTAAGATTAATTTAAGTATATTACTTAAATTAAATAGAATACTTAGAAGAAAAAAAATTAATAAAAAAATTAAAAAGTTGCTAATAAATATTTAAATTAAACAATTTTATTAAGAAAATTATATCTAAATATGAAGAGTGCCAAATAAAAAATAATAAAAAATAATATTTTTTATTAAAAAAAATTATTATAATAGAATCTATAGAAGTATAGGATATAAATTTTACTGAATTTACTTAAAAAATAGTAGAAAAATTTAAATATATAATTATAGAGATTGACTACTTTATCTAATAAATAGAAGTAGTATTTATTTGATTAATAAAAGCTATAAAATTTATTTAAAGAATTATATATAGATATAAATATCTAAAATAAATAGTAAATGATAGAAAAAAATACCTTATATTTTTTATAATAAATAACTTTTATACTAAGACTAAAATTTAGTAAACTATAGTATCAGCTTATTATTTAAAAGGAAATAAAATGCTTAAAAAAAGTTTTCAAACTATTAAAAAAATATTTGATAAACTATTATATTATAATTCAAAAAAGTGGATAACTTGACTACTTATAGCACTTATAGCTTATTAAATAATACCTTATTTATTAACTAAAATATCTTTTTATAAAATAGTTTATAGTAAAAAAACTCCAACTTTAGAAAAAACTATTAGAAAAAAAAATAGTATTATTACAACTAAGTATATAAAATAGTTTATAGCTCAATTAGTAAAACTATATAATAAAGCCTAATAATATAATCAAAAAAGTCTTTTAAAAAAAATTTAAAAAAATATAAATATAAACTCTAATATAAATAGTTTATAATAAATAAGTATTATATAATTATCAAAAATGGGAAAATTCTACTAGTTAATCTTAAAAATGTTAAATTAGGTTATATAAAATAATTAATAAAAAACTTAAAAAACTAAATAATCTAAAATATAAGATTTTAGAACTAAAGTTAAAAATAGTTAAAAGTTAATTAGTAAAAACTTTTATAGACTAGTTAAATTATTAGAAAAGTGAAATATACTATAAAAAGAAGAGTATATAAAGCTAAAGCTTAGTTAAATTTTTTTAACTTTTTTTATAAATTATAAAGCATATTTTAGTATTTCTTTTTACTCTTCTTTTATCTCTTTTTAACTAATTCATATCTATATTTATAATATAATTAGCTAAAACTTTTATTTAAGATTTTATTCTACAATTATTAAAATATTTTTTACAATACTTATAAGAATTTTAGAAAATCCTAAAATTAAATATTTTCAAATTATTTTTATATTTTGTTTAATTAGTTTAGTTTAAAAACATTAGTATTAGATTAGTAAAATATTTAATAGTTAATATAAGTAGTTAAAAGGTAAAATGTTAATATAATAATAATAGTAAGTAAATAATAAAATAAAGTTAACAACTCAGCAATTAAGTAAGAATATAGAAGCAAAATATAATTATATATTAAATAGTTCCATTAAAAGCTAATTTCCAACATTAGTTAATAACTTCTTATTATTATATAAAGTATAAACTAGTAATTTTATAAACATTTTTAAGTTATTATAATAGTCAAGCCTTATATAAGCTATTACTTTTTTTAAGTAACTATTATTTGTTAATAAAATTTAGTAATATTTTTTTAGGATTAAAAAAGTATACTACTTTACTATATTGTTATTTTACCTTTTAATTTTAATTTATTTTTAATAACTATCTATATTTAAAATAAAGTCTAGTAAAAAAAGGAGTTTTTTTTTAAATATATATAATATTTTATT
>JAWQFY010000752.1:0-21330 GCA_037055185.1 Capillidium rhysosporum | reverse complement strand
ATATAATTTTAAATTTAAAAATAATATAAAAATATAAATAAAGTTATATAATTAATAAAAATAGTATTAATAAAATTATAATTAAAATAATAATAATAAAAATATTAGTATTTTAATACTAATAAAATTAGTAAAATTAGTTAATATATTTAAAGATATTTTAAGTTAAAATTATAAATGCTAACCTTATTTTATATATATATTAATTTTAAAAAGCTTTATAGTATAAAATAGTTTACTAAAATAAAATAAGTTTATAACTATATTAAAAATAATATTTTACTATAAAAGATTTTTTAACTTATTAAAGCTTATTTAATTTAATTATTACATAAGATAATTTATATTTTAATTAGTTTTTATTATATATATACATTATTGCTTAGTTATTACTTTATTTAACTTAATTATACTTTTATATAGTTATTTTTAGCTTAGTTTTCTTAGTAGTCTTTATTAATAAAGTATACCAATAGTTAGTTTAAACTATTTTTAGCCTAAAGTTTAAAAAAGCTTTATTTTTTTTACTTATACTTTTGCTATTATCTTATTAATTATATATTTAATACTACTACTTTAACTATTATTTTTATATTTATTTTAGAATTTTTAATAGTATTTAGTAAAAATTTCAAATAAATCACAACCTAACTTCATTTTATATAAAAGCTTACCCACTTATAGTTTAAACTAAAGAGATTGATCTAATTCTTAAATTTAAATTGTATAGCAAAAATATGTATTTAAAAGCCTTTAATCTTTTTAAAATTTCAACCAATCAACTAGCAAACTTAAATTCTAGTTTCGAAACCTAAACAACTTTTTGTTTTCCTTTTACATTTTTTTTTAAATATAAACTTAAAAACTATTACTATGAAATCTAAATCCAACTTCAAATCGAAACCAAAACGTCTACAAAAGTTAGAAGATAACGCTGAAAAATTAGTAATAGATTTTGATGAGACGGGTAGGTACTGTTGTAGTTTAGTTTATAGTATAACTGGTCAAAAGTTGAAAGTTTTTGATAGAGAAACTAATTCTATAAAATTCGATATCCAATCACCTGTAAAAGAAAGTTTAGAATCAGTTTATTTTTTAACTACAGATAAAACTTATGTAAATAATTCTATTATTTTGTTTTCATATTTTAATTTTAATTATTTATTTAGGCTAGTTTACAACCTTTAGCACTTTTATCTAGTAGTGGAAATATTTATATCTATTCGTTAGTTGAAGAGACTATTAAATTAAGTTTAGTTGGAGGACATAAAAGTCCAGTAACTTGTATAGTAAGTGGTAAAAACCATATATCAACTGCTTCTAAAGATGGTATTATATCGGTATGGCATAAATCGGATGGTAGTTTGATCAAGTAATTTAATAGGTTTACCCTTTTATTAATATTTTTATTATAGTTCGTTTAGAGGTGAAGCTAAAAGTATAACTAATTTAAAATTAGTTAAACAATCATCTTTATTGTTATCTACTTCCAACAATTTAAAAGTATGGTCTACTAAAAACTTTGTACTGGAAAAGGTAAACTATCTGTTAGTATTTTTAGTAAAATGAATTTTTAGGAAATAGTAGCACATACAACTACTATAACTAGTTTATTAGTAAGTGAAAAACATCAAATGTGTTTCACAGCTGCTTTAAACGATAGATTCATCGGTGTTCACTCGTTCGATAAAAAACAAATCCATCATCCAGGTACTTTCTTTTTTTTAAAATTTTTATTAATTAAATTTTTAGGGTTCACTATCGATGAGGAAGTGTTACAACTTTGTCTTTTTAACAAACACCTTGTAGCAGTCCTTTCCAGTGGTAAAGTTGCTATCTGGCTCGATTGTTTAAAATCTACCAACCAACCCCGACCACCGACTACTTTAATCCAACTTCAAGATAAATCTAAAGTTTTTATCCCTGTAGTTAAAGTCTTTATAGAAACCAACCAAGGCTTCCTACTTGCAGCTACTGGTGACCCTTGGAATTTGAAGTTTGAATCGATTGTAAGTTTTTTTTTTAAATGGATAAAAATTAATTTTTAAATTGGTAGGTTTTAGAGAATAAGTACTCTGATAAACTTACAGTTATAGAAAGTAAAGAAGTTATTACCAATTTAGATAATTTAGACAAAGTAATTTCTTTTTTTTTTAAATTGTTTTAACATTTTTATTTAGAAACCAATTACCGAACTGTTACCTAGAGTTACGGTAGGAACAGCACTTACCACTAACTCTTTGATGACGTTAGGTGAACGAGTCACCGCTACCACCTTTACTTCTACCAATACTACCAACCCCGATACCTTATCAGACAGTGTACCTACTATGAAAGATTCGGTTACCAAACTGTTAACTCAAGCTCTTCAAGCTAACGACCGCGACCTTATCAAAATGATTTTATCCACCACTGTATCGAGACAGATTAACCCTACCGCTCAAGATCTACCACCCCTTCTAGCACCTTTGTTGCTTAAAGTCTTATGCGAGCTTACCTCCACCTCGTTCCTTAAAAATTTGTCCTACATTCTTTGGTTTAAGGCTCTCTTAGTTAACCACGGTACCTATTTACAGAGTTCACCAGCTTGTAAACAACAACTGGTCAACTTTTTAGAGTTAGCTAATTTAAAGTTGAATTCTACGGCCGATTTGAATAGATTGAAACATAAATTAAGTCATCTCAAAGATTTGCAACATGAAACTGCTAGTGGTTTGAAATTGGAGAGGACAAACCTTGTCTATGTGGAACCTATGGATGAAGTTATAACTGTTTATCAGGAAGATACAAGCCAGAAGGATTCACAACAGTCAGAGTTTAACTTTAAATTTAAGAAGTTTAAAGGAAATTCAACTGCTTAAGTAACTAAGCTTAGATTTAGAGTTTTTATTATTTTTATAATCTTTCCTCTTAATTTATAGAAAATATTTGAATATTGGATTAAAATCTTTATTTTTTTATGGTATATTTCAATTTATATAAATATATAATTTTTTAAGTTTTAAAATAATATATCATTTAAAAGCTTTAGTGGATTTTTTTAAAATAATTACTTTTATAATTTATACCAAAATTCTTGAAAAGAAAAAAAAAGATACTATATTTGATACAAGTTTAATTAACTATAGAAATTTAAGTTTAGCCTTAAACTAAAAAATATTTTTTATTATATTGCTTTGATTATATATATTACTTATTAATAATAAAATTATAAAAAGTTTAATTATAGAGAAAAATTTAGATAAATACTATCTACTTTAAATTTTATTATGCTTTATATTAATGTTAAGTATAATTTTTAAATCTTAAATTAAAATTGCTAAAATATTTATTTTTTTTAAATATAAAAAAATTTAAGTATAAAATTAATAGTTAACTACTATATTATTAATATTATATACATAATTATATAAAATTAATATTTATATATTAAGTTTAATTAAAAAAACTAATTAAAATATAATAATAAATAGCTAATTTAATTAGATTTAAGTTTATAAAATTAGTAAAAATAATAAGTAAAAAAACTAATTAAAAATAAAATATATCTAATACTTATTATATTTAATTTTTTAATTTAGCTTTTAATTATAGCTAGTAAAATTAAAAATAAGTAAAAATTAGTATAAATATAAATAATATTATTAAAAACTAAAATAAATATTTTTAATAAAAATATTTTTACTCTTCTTTTTATTACTTTATTTAGCTTATTAAAAAGCTTAAAAAAACTTTTTTTTATAAAAATTATTAAAATTTAAAAATGTTTAAATAAGCTATTTATTAAATAAACTTAGAAAATAATACTATTTAATATTATTAATAAGTTTTTATAATTAATAATTTTATTTTTTATTAAAATATTTTTATATAGTTGTATTTTAATAACTTTATACTAATTCTACTATAGTAGCTTAACTAATATTATATATTTTTAATTATATTTTATTAACATTTTTTTTAATTTAGTATATAGTATACTATTATAATAAATAATGTTATATTTTTTTAAATTAATTATTTTATACTATAATTATTATATAAATATAATTACTATTAAGTAATTTTTTACTTATATAAAAAAGATTTATTATTTAGATTTAATATATATATTTTAAATTTTAAAAGCTATTTTATTTTAAAATAAATTATTTTTAGCTTTTTTAAGTTAAAGCTAAATTAGGCTTTTATATATTTTTAAACATATAAACTTTAAATTTTAAAATTTTTTTAGACTAAAAAAATAAAATCTAAATAGTAAGTTAAAAAAATTTCTATTTTTTAAATTTTATTAAATTTTAATAGTTTAAAAATTTTATAATAAATATATATATTAACATAATTTAAAATGCTAAACTTAAGTTATTTAAGTATATAATCAATATTAATTAAGCTACTTTAATAATAAAATTAATATATTAGTTATATATTTAAAATAGGTTAGTATATATAAAATTCTTTAACTTATATTATTAAATTACTTTAATTTTTTTTTAAATTTTAAATTTAATTTATACCTATAATTTATATTAAATCTATAAAAAATAAGTAAAATACTAAATCAAATTAATATATATATAATAAGAGTAGTTACCTAATATATTATTAAAGGTTAATAAAATTAATTAAACTTCTATATTTGCTAAGAATAATATGTTATAGAATAAATTAATATTTAAGTTTTATATTATTTTATTGTTATTAATATATATTTCTAAAATACATTATTTAGAATTTTAAATTATTAGTAGATTATTTAGATGTTATTTTAACTTTTTAGCTATAAAAAGCTTTAAATAAAATTAATTTAAAGCTATATCTATAAAAAGATAAAACTTGTATACTAAATTAATCTTAAGTTAATGTTAATTTTAAAATATATTCTAAAAAATTCTTAATTTTAATCAGCAAATAAAATTACTAGTAGTGTTAATAAAACTTTTATTATTATAATTTGAACTTTACTTAAATTATAAAATTATAATTTAAAATAAAGCCAATTAATAAAGTATAATCATAATACACATAATAGATATATATTTACTTCTCAATATTATGCTTTTTTAAATAACCTTATTTTGAAATAGAATTTTTTTATAGATAAAGTTTTAAAAAACTGCCCTCATTCTCCTTCCCTTGTTCTAGATCTCTTTTCAACCTCCTCCCTTTGCCCCCTCCTTCCCTCCATTATTGTTGCTAATAAGCTCTTCATGCGTAGTTTGGTCCCTGCATCACTCCTTAGTCTTGTTGTCAATGTTGTCAGCTCGACCCTACCCTCCTCGCTCGGTCTTGCTACCGCTCTTGTCATACATCAGGGTGGAATTCTTCATTGTATCCTTGAAGGCCAACTTAAAAAGCAAAAAACTTGTTAATTCTTTCCTCAACTTCATTCTCACTTCATTTTCTAGCGAAGCTCAGGCATTTATCAGTAAATCGAACCCTCTCTTAGCCCTCACCCATTTGCTCTGATTGGACGAGCGGGGTAGTTCTTTTCAGCGACTGATTTTTCTCCTTCACCCTTTCCTTCTTTAATAATAAGCTCTAAACTTAGGTTAGTCGACTTTCAAGAACTGAAAAAAAAAGTTTTAAAAAAACTTATTAACATTTCTAAAAAGAGGATTTTGGTCAAGCATAGCCGTTACATTAAAAATTTATATCGTTCGAAAAATGCTACTATTTTCTGTTTGGAAACATCTGCTATATCTCGTTTACTTAAATTATTATCTGTTCCAAGCAAATTTTACAAAGTTTGCTTAATTATAAGCCAACAAGAGCTATAATATAGCTGAATTGTAATTTACTTTTAATCTATTCCTACTAACCTATTATATGCCAAAATTAATGAGTATAATTGGACAATAATTTGCATTATTAAGAATAAATCGCATTTTAATTTGACAAATTAAAACTAACAAATATACTTGAACAGATATTAGTATATAGAATCAAGTTGCTGAAGACACATCTTTATGGAACAAAATCTATATAAAGGATACTTATAATAAATATGAAATTTGTATAGAAGGAATTGTTAAAAGCATAATCAAATCAATTTAATCTATATAAGAGAATTCAAATAAAAAAGATAAAATAAAGTATAAAACTGTATATATATATATATATCAATTATTTTATAGAAAGAATAAATTTATGTAAAAATTAACTAAACAAAGGTATAAGTTTACAATAATTTGGTTTAAAAAATAAATTGGATCTTTAAGTTAAAGTGATAAATTACCAGAAATTGGCAGCATTTCGTTCCGATAATATCATCATATAAATAATATAAGAAGCAGATAATACAACAACCGCCATATCCGATTTATCTAAAAGCTGATTAAGTTTTAAATGACCAACTGCACGGAACTCGAAATTTCTTTTAAATTCAGCTATAACGAACTCAGGATTCGATTCATCAATTAATAAAAACTTAGTAGTCATCAACCCTTTTTTCTTCCAAACAAAATTGGTTTCCCCATCATTTATGGTAGATAAATTTAAGTTATAAGTATTACCAAATATACCAAGGCTAGGGAACTTCAAATAAGCGTTAGTATATTTTAACTTATGGTTAAAATAATCTAAGTTAAAGCTAATGTTATGCTGTTTATGTTCACTACCATGTATTTCAGCTATAGGATTATCGGATTCATCTAAAAGTTTAGCAGTTTTTAAATAATCTAAAATAACTTTATAATTAAGTTGTTCTGTTTCTGTAGTTATGTTAAATTCGTGTTTTACTAGATCAGCTTTGGTAAAAGTTAAAGTTTTGGATATGACGTTGCTATCATTTTCTAAACTAAGTTTTTCAGGCATGTTGGAGTTAATAAAGTAGTGAAATAATTGTTGTTAAATAGGATTGTGCCCCTTTATATACTGTTAGGTAAATATACTTTTATTTTTGGCTTGGCAAGATATACCGTTAGAAAAAGTTTGTGTCAATTATATCATATGTTTTAAGTTTTGGTATGCTATAAGTTTAAATTTATGCGATTGGGAGCAACTTTTTCCCGATTAAATTATTGATTTAAAGGAAGATAATTTAGAAGTTTTTATAGAGAAGTAAGCTGAAAAAGTTGTAGCTTATTAAACAGATAAATATAATTGGGAAGATATATAATATTAAAAAAAGTTGAACATATTTTATAAATTATATAAATGAGAAAATTCAATTTAATTTAATCTTTTTCAATCAAAGCTTTTTCGTAAAATATTGGAAGTTTAAAAGTATAATTTTTGTTAATTTATGCTAATCAAATCAAATATAGCTATATAAATTTATTTTTTTATCTTATAAAGTTCTTAAAAGTTAGGTAGCTACTGATTTAAGTGTTTTTATTTATTTAAATAATATAAGTAAATATAAACTAGTAATAAGATTAGACTAATAGAAAGAAAGTAGTAAAAGTAGAATAGGTAAATTAATTAAAGAAATGAAAACTAAATATTTAAAAAATGCAAGCAAAACAAAAAATTACTAGAAAAGTAATTATCTGGTATAAACAGTATAAACTAGTTTTATTTGAAATGAATGTAGTAAAAATGTAGTTATAAATAGGTAGTTAGTTTTATAGTTAATAAAATAAATAAATAAAATTATTTATAATAAAAAGAAGTAGCTTACTAAATAGTAATTTAAATCCTTATTAAAAACTTTTTAATTTAACTTAAAAGTTTTATATATATACAAATGTAAATCATTATTTTTTTTATTAAAAGTTAATAAGGCTAGCTTAAATAACAATTTATTTATTAACTAAAATATAACTAAAAAATATATTTAAAAATAAAGATAAAATTATAAAAAAGTGTAAAATCTTTATAAAAAGATTAAAAAATCCCTATTTTAAAAAAAAAATATTATTCTAAGCTTTTAAAGTTTAAAATAATAATAAAAGCATAATTTAAAGCTAAATTATTTATACTTAAATTATATTTTTACTTTAAATTAAAAGCTTTTTATTATACTTTTAAGTAAATTTTAGTAATAAAAGCAAAAACAAAGTTTATAATAAAATCATAAATGAAAATTAACTTTTATATTAGTTAAAAAAGTATTTTAAAAATAATAAAATTTTGAATTATATATATAAAGTTTATATTAAAGCTTATATTAGTTTTTTTAACTTTTTATTATTAATAATAAAGTATTTAACATATTTTAAAATAATTATATTGTAATTTAATCAATTTATTAATTTTTATTATATTTTATTTAGTAAATTTAAGATCTTAACTTATAATATAATATAATATAATATATATAAAATCTATTAAAATAAAAAAATATAAATATATAAAACTAAGTTTAGCTATTAAAGCTATTTTTATTAAAATTATTTATTATATTAATAAAAGGTAAAATAATTAAATAAAAAATTTTATATATTTGAGTTATTATTTATAATTTTTTAAAATAAACTACTTTAATAATATTATAAATATATGTAAAAAATTTAATATAATATTATATATTAGTTTAATTAAATATATATATATATTTAGCTATAAACTAAAAATATTAACTATATAGTATATTATATCTTATTTTAATTTAGTAGCCTTAAAGTTAGCTATTAAAGTATAGCTTTTATATTATTTTTTACTGCTATAATATTTAAAAAATATATTAAAGTTTTATATAATATATATATTATATTAATATTAAACTTCTTAACTAGCTTTTTACATAGCAAAAAGTTATATATATTTTTATATAATAAAGCTATACAATTTAAATTTTAAATTATTTAAATATTTTAAAATTTAGCCTAAAAATGCTAAAAAATAATTAATTAAAACTATATATTACTTTTTTATATATAGTAAAAAAATAAAATACTAGCTATATATATGATATCTAGTCTGAAATGTTATATTAGAGCTAATGTTCAAGTCATGAGGCACAAAGTACTACAATAATACAGTGACTATGAATAATGTAAGTCTGCCTAAAAATATATATAAAAGTATTTCTACAATATTAGTGTTATTATTTATAAGAGATATAATAACAGTTATAATTCAATAAGCAATAGTTTCAATATTAACATTAGTCTACTCTCTAGTAAAGTTAACCAGTTTGTATATATAAGATAATTGATTTACTACATATATAACTAAAAAGATAAGTTTTCTAATAGCAAATGTATGTAAAAAATATAGGTAGATTAAGTGGAGAAGGAAGTTGTAACAGCTTTTTTTACAGGTTATTGCCTTAATATATCTGAAAAAATAAGCAAAAAAATAGAAAATATTTAAAAAAAATACATGAAAGACTTACTATACAACATTTAGTCAATTTAAATATAGATTTTTAATGTATTTATACAATAAGGCAGTTTATTAAAAGTAGGTATAATTTATTATCTTTTTAAGCCCTGATGGCTTATACTAGACTTTATTTATAAATATACTTTTAGTAAAGCTTATAAGATAAAATAACTAAACAAAAAACTTTAGTCTTTGTTCCAAGCTTGTTTTAATATCTTAGGCTTTATTAATGTATTTTCAATTTATTACCAACAAATTAAAATGAAGTTATAAAACTAGAAGCAAAATTTCAAAAGTTGGTGAATTATTATTTTACTAAGTGATAGGACATTACAATATAGCTACTAAATTTTTTAAAAAATATTATTTACTTTTTAAAACTTTAATTTTTATATAATTTTTAGTAAAATATCTTAAAAGTTTAAAAGTTATATATATATAAAACTAAATAATTTTTATTTTATTTATTTATTTAGTTAAAACCTAACTAGATTATTATTTTTAATTTTTATTAAGTTTTTCTAATAGAAATTAGCTATTTTTAAAAGTAGTTAATTGTTTATTTAACTATAAAAAAAATAAAATTATAATTTTATAACTTCATTTTATTATATTATATTTAATATAAATATTTTTTAGTATATTTAGAAAATAAATAGCTTTAAATATTTAAAAATATATTTAAAATAGACTTACTTTATAAAATAAAATATATTAACTTACTATTTTAGCTATTTTAAGATTTAGAATAGTATTTTAAAGTATAGCCTTAAAAAAATATACTTTTTTTATTTAATTAAACTAACTATAAACTTATATATACTATATATAAGCTATAATTATATATATATACTTTTAATATTTATAATTATTAGCTTATTTTTATACTATTATATCTATAAGATAAGTATAATATGAGCTACTTTTTCTTATTTTTTTAAATATATATATAAATTAATACTATAGTAATATTTTATTAATATATATATATAATATTACTATAATAAAATATTTTAAAACATTATAAATAGTAGCTAAAAAATATATGCATTTTAATTATATTTATATATAATAAGTATTAACTATAATATTTTATAATTTATAAATTAAAAAACTTTAATATTTTAATATTCAATATATTAAAAAGGATATATTAAAATTTTTTATTAATATTTAAATAATTATTACTATATAAAATTTTAAAGTTATATATTTACTATATAGTAGCAAGTATACTTTTAAAAATAGTTTTTACCTAAATTTGATTTTTATTATTATTATTATTATTATTTATATTTTAAGTTTTAATTTTATTTAATACTTATTTATTTTATCTATATATATTATTAAATAATAAATATAATAATAAGTTTTATTTTTTAATATTTTTTTACTTTTATATTTATTTCTTTTATTAAAATTTAAAATTTTATAATTTACTATTTATATATATATTATTATTATATTTTTAGTTAATAGTGTACTTATTAGTATTTACATTTATATGTTTTTATTATAGTCTTATTATAATTTTTACTAAAACTAAGAAAATTAAAATTAAAAAATTACTATTTTAAATATTATTTTATATATATATATAATAAGTTTAAATTATAAATTAAATTTATTTTGATTAAATAGCTCAATAGTACTATTGGCTTTAATTTACCTAGTATCTTTATAATGTATATAATATTAGTTTTTTAATTAACCAAATATATATATTATATAATATAAATTTTATTAATTGCAAGCTAACTTTTATAACTTATTAAGTTTTATAATAATAAAAGAAATAAACAAAAGGTTAAATTATTTTAGTCTACAATCAGATCTAAAAATTAATTTAATATGTATTAAGCATCTCTAATTAACCTTTTATTAGTTTTAATACTTCAAACTATATTTATAAGTTGTTAACTTTAGCTATAAAGTCTGGAGTAGTTTATTTTACCTCATTTTTCTATTATTTACCACCTGTTATTTCTATATTGATTGTGGTATATTCAAATAACTTCTAAGCTCAATTAGTTTTAATATTTTAAAATTTTAATGTTAATCATAAAAAACAAAATATTGATTATAAATTAATATCATAAAAATTTAATTGATAAAAATATATAGTAAATGATTAGTTAATTAACAAAGCTAGCTATTAGAAGCTCTGTTGGGAAGCCATATCTGTGTAGATACCTCCTTTTTCGAGAAGTTCGGCATGGGTACCTTTCTCTTGGACGACACCATCTTTTAGAACTAAAATCAAATCCGCGTTCTTGATAGTAGCAAGTTTATGTGCGATAGCGATGGTAGTCCTACCCTGTTTAGCGTTGTCAAGCGCCTGTTGAACTACCTTCTCTGACTCAGCATCCAAAGCGGAAGTGGCTTCGTCGAGAAGTAGGATAATTGGGTTACGAATGAGGGCACGGGCGATAGCAATTCTCTGCTTCTGACCACCAGAAAGCTGACTACCTTTACCACCGACTGTGGTTTGATAACCCTGGGGTAGATTTACAATGAAGTTATGGATATTAGCTGCTTTGGCGGCAGCTTCAACTTCGGCCTGAGTTGGAGTAGAACTAGAAGATTTGGCACCGAAGGCGATGTTTTCAAAGATCGACATATTGTACAAAGAAGGTTCTTGGCCTACTAAAGACATAGAGTCACGGATGGAAGGCAGATGGAAGTCACGGGTATCTGTTCCATCAATGGTAACTTTACCACTGTCAACATCGTAGAACCGTTCTACAAGGTTAATCACAGTAGATTTACCAGAGCCGGATGGACCTACTATAGCTACGAACTGACCAGCTTTAACTTCGAAACTTAGACCTTTAAGTACTTGGATAGATTTACGAGTAGGATAACTGAATTTGACATCCTCAAACTTGATATTACCTTTGACCTGGTTGGGTTGTACCTTCTTACCCTGACTAACTTCAGAGGAGTCGATAAGTGGCTTACGATTGATAAGGTAGAAGAGATAGTTAGCCGAATCATAGGCTCGGTTCATGTCAGGAGAGTTGGCGATGACACCACCGATGTTATTGGCACCGGTAGTCAGAGCTAAGAACGCTACAAAGATATTCTGTAAAGTATATTCACCATCAGCTACTAGACGACCCCCGTACCAGAAAGCTAAACCATTAATCCAGAAGAAAGAAGACTGTGACATCCCGTTCATAATGGTAGTAGTAAAAGCGGATTTGTACCCGTCCTTCAACGGGGTTTCTAGTAAAGTGATATACTGCTGGAAGATGAAATCTTCTTTAGTCAATGCAGCTACAGTACGCATTGCTGTAGCGTTCTCGCAAGCCATATCAGCCGATTTGGCATAGGCAGCCTTGTTACGATCACCAGACTTCTTGGCAAGCAGAATTATCATGTAGCCTGAGTACAAGAAGTAAGGTAAGAAAGCAATGATAGTGAGAGCCAATTTCCAACCATAGACCAAACCGACGATACTGGTGGAGAGAAGAGTAATGGTTGCATTGAGTAAAGGACTGAGTCCGGATCCGCTGAATCCTTGTACGTTGGTGGGGTCCTCACTTAACGCAGTTATCAATTTACCAGTAGAGTTAGCGTCGCTATCAAACCAACCAACTTCCTGCTGCAGAATACCCTTGAACGAATTGGAGCGTAGTCGTGTATTTAACTTCTCCGACGAGATACCGTAACCGTAGAATGAAAAGAACTGGCCCAATCCAACCGCTATAGCCACAACAAAGAAGAGTGTAGCGTAGAAGGATACATCGCTCATCAAATCATCACCACTTTTGGCGAACACTTCCAGAAGAGTGGAGGAAATAACAGCAATGGCGGCATGGTTAAGACCCAAAAGTAAGTTACCGACAGTGGCAATAGCGATAAGATAGTAGTGGGACGAAATCATACTATACAGCCTGACAAATACGGTGAAGGTTGATAGTTTTGGTAGTCCGGGCTGATCGCCAGACTCCAAATTGTTAGAGTTGGTGAGCTGTGATTCAAGTAGTGGCTCGAAACTGCTACCAGTCTTCCTCTTGCTATCCTTGTAGCTGAGGTTATGGATTGGTGCAGTATCTTCGCTTAGTGCCTCAGATTTAGTCGGGTACTTAGCACCTACTACTGACTGTAAATCAACCAACTTCTTGTAGCTACCTTCATTTATATTCATCAATTCATCATGGTTACCCACTTCTATTATTTGTCCTCTATCCATAACTACGATCTGATCTGCGTTCTTGATAGTGGACAGTCTATGAGCGACGGTTATAGTTGTTCGACCTTGACTGGCTTTGTCTAAAGCTTCCTGCACTAAGACCTCAGCCTTAGAATCGAGGGCGGAGGTAGCTTCATCCAACAATAAAATTTTGGGATTCTTAATAATAGCTCTAGCAATTGCAATACGTTGTTTCTGACCACCGGAAAGTAAGAACCCACGTTCACCCACCTGAGTATTGTACCCTTTGGGTAAGCTGCTGATGAAGTCATGTGCGTTAGCCATCTTACAAGCATCCTTTATTTGATCTAACTGGGAATCCAACGAATCATGCTCGGACGAAGTGCCAATTAAGCCAATAGCTACATTTTCAGCTACAGTACCGGAAAATAGAGTAGGTTCCTGGCTGACCAGACCGATCTGTCGGCGTAGCCACTTAACGTCCAATGTTTTAATATCTTTTCCATCCAAGGTGACACTTCCGGCTTCTGGATCGTAAAACCTCTCTAAAAGCTGGATTACTGTAGATTTACCAGAACCACTGCCACCTACCAAAGCGACTGAGGTACCTGCTTTAATATTTAAGCTAAAGTCGCTGAATATATAGACGTCGGGTCGGGAGGGGTAACTAAACTTGATGTTATTGAAGCTCATGTTACCTTGTACTTCGTTAGGCTTAAGACCGGTTACTCTGGAGTCGATTTCGGGTACACGTTCGATAGCTTCAAAAAGCTTGGCACCGGCAGCTTTAGCTTGAGCGATGTTTACTGTGTAGGGTAAAGCGTGAAATAGGGCAAAGATACCGAAGATGATAGCAACAAAGGACTCTACAATTTGACCAGAAGTCATTAAACCCCAACTAAACAGCTCACCTCCGTAAAAGAAAGAGAGGGCGTAGGTGCAGTAGATAAAGAATATAAAGAATGCGGTACCAATAGACTTGACCAACACATTTTTATTGTTGAATACTTCAGCTTCGTTTAGTAACTTATCATAAACGCTGGAAATCTTAGCTTGACGGTTAAAAGCAATTAGAGTACGAATACTGGTTATAGCTTCCTCAGCAAGAGTTCCTGACTTAGAATAGATACCCAAGGCCTCAGTGGATAGAGCACCTGATTTACCAGTCATACCACCCAATATTACGAATGATACTGGAATAACGGCGGTAAGTGCAAGGGCGACTCTCCACTGTGCTACGTAAGAAACTACAACACCGGTAATAAATGCAACTAAGTTGTGAACTATGGGTTGTAACTTGCCTAAACCGTCATTGACTAAGCTAGTATCGGTTGTAATTCTAGTAGTAATCTCACCAGCTCCCAAGTTATCGAAATAGGCAATATTTTGGTGCAGTACAGCCTTCAAATATTCTTGTCTAATTCTATGTATCTGACGCTCATTTACAAAAGTAAAGCAAGCGGATGATATATATGAAGCTATGAAAACACTTACACCTAAATAAGCGTGAGATTTTCCAACGCTGTCTACATCGAGGTATAATTGCATCTTATCGATCTTTCCTTGTTGATATTGAGTAACGGAATCGATTATCTCTCTAAAGAATCTGGCGCTGAATGGTAAAGCAAAACCGGCAGCTATACCGAATAGTATACCCAATAAAAGTAGTAGTTTGTCGAGGGGGGTAGCATAAGAATAAAGCTTCCCTAACGAAATTGGTGCTTGAACTGGAACCGACGTCTCAACTGGCTCAGTTGGCTCGGTAACTGGTTTCTCTTTCTTTTTAAACATAAAATTATAAGAACTAAATGGTTAATAAAAGCTATTCAAAGTATATATACAGTTTTTAAAAAGATTGTTGTAAATTTACTTAGAACTACATTCTGTTCTTATTCAGAATAGCGCCATTTTTCTATTCTAATTAGGGAATCTCTTTTTCGAAATTATCAATTCGTTATTTAATCTATTGGAAACCAATATATGAGGCAGATAGATTTCTAAATTCGGTAATACAAAGGAATATACAAGAATAAATGCTTTATTAGGAATTTTTCTTAGTCATATTTGATGTTTATAAGATTATAATTTCTACACACAAGTAGAAAATTATAAAAATTAAGTAATTAGCAGTCAAAAAGGGTTATTACGATTCTAATTTTAAAATACTGGTGTTTAATTGGATATAAATTATTAATTAATAGCGGATAAATTATTAAAATTAATTTATATACACCTTAGTTGGCTGAATTCTAATGAATAAAATTAATAGTTTTTCGGAAGAAATACAAATCCCGCTGTAAAAAAACCATCCACAAGAGCTACACAATTCGTATACAACGCAAATGGTTATATTCTTAAAAGTTAAATAACCACTGGTACTAAGCAATAGCAAATAAAGTAAAAATGTAATTAAAACTTTGAAAATCCTTAAGAACATGCACTGTTATAGGAAAAATTTGTAGGAACATTGATATATAGCCGGTATATGCCCTTAATATTTGAAGCTGTTTTTTATTATATAGATATAAGAACGATTACTGTATAATGATTTTGATAAGTAGTAAACATAAGGGTATATCAGTCATCTAATTATAATGATATGTCCTCCTTTTTAGCTATTATTCTATCATACTATATATTAAAAACAAGAAACACTTTAACTATTTTTTAAAAGAACATATAAGCCCGTCATTCCTTATATTCCCAATAACAGAGAAAAACAATACATATTGCCTTTGTGGTAAACTCTGGAACAAAGCACCTGCAGCTATTTGTTCTTAAATAATACAAAAACACGGTGATATGTTGTGATATAAGCGGAATCTAACGAGACAAATGAGGTTTAAATTTGAAATCTATGTCAAAATTTGTTATTGTTCGATGGAAATATATACACCTCATCATTCTATAATTTAAGTATATCTTAAAATAGTATATTATACAAAATACTAATTATTGTAATGCCTTTAAATTTGATAGCTAGCGTGTAGACAATATTTTTAATGAAATTTCTGAAAATCAATTAAATTTGGTTCTCAATTCTATCTGTAAAAATGGTGTAAAACGGTGTTTTCGTAGAAATACACTACAGTGTATGGTTCCTGAATCTTAAATATTTAATATCCGGTACCAATAAGTAAAAACTCAGAATTTTAATCAAATATTTCATCGTTAATCTCCTGATCGAAAAATTTAAACTATTTTTATTATTTATCCACTCTAATCACTTATATCTTTATAGAACAATAACGAAATAGACAAAAACGCTATATAATAACTATAATAGTAATGTTATTTACACTGACTTTTAATAGATTTAAATTCAAATATCACAATCTTATTTTTATTCGATTCTGTATCACATTCGCACGATACTATGAGCAACGTTATGTCTTACTGATTTAACTATAGTTTCTACAGCCTACACATCAATAGCCTCTCGTGTTCTACCTTTAATATTTTTGATCATATTTACTGTTAATATTGGAAAGTTTCAGCTAAGCACTAAATGCGCTACGAATCCTAAAGTACTTTTTAATTTAGTTCGTTTTACTTCACACTGTGATTAATTACCTTTTTGAAATGATGCTGATAAAAACTCTGTTAGAATGGGTAGGTTAGTTATAAATTCACTTTTAGTTGGTTAGACTGAGGGAGCTTTAACTGCTCTACAAATTAAAACAGTGGAAGAAATTCGCTAAATATAGTATAGTATACTTTACTAGAATATACTAGAATATTATATCCATCAATAGTGGAACAGCTAGGTTCATTAAAATCGGAACAATAGTTTGTATAAATCATTCGGAAAGTCTTATTTAGTTATAAGAGCCGTTATTACTTTAATTAACAACTTTTGTTTTTAGAGGAAAAGGGCTTAACATAAGTTAATTTTAAAATTCAACAAATTAAAATTAAATTTCAGCTCACATTTTTATGGAATTTAGCCTTTTAATTAAATTGGTTTGAATTTAATTATTCTCCAGTAATTAAAAGTTATATGTAAATACTTATTACTATTTAATTAATTAACGATTCTATTTAGTAAATAATAGATAATTAACAAAAAAATATTAAATTGTAAGATATCTTATTAAAAGAATACATTTTAACTTGATTAATATTATCTTGTAATATATTAAGTAAAAATAGAAACAAATAATTTATAATAGTAATAAATATTTTGTTTAAATATAGTAAAATAAAAAAGTGTATAGTATGTAGCATCACTAATAAACTTTGTAAAATCACTTTTAAAATATAATATATATATACTATTTAAAATTTAAAAATTGAATAATAATGAATAATTAATTGTAAATATAAATAAAATAGTAAAGTTTAATAATATATTTATATTTAAATAATATATATATATTTAGTTACTTGAAAAAGTAGCTAATTTTTATTTAAAAAGCTTAATATAATTAGATTTTAACTAAGTATATATTATTTATTTAGCATTATATATTTAAAATTTAAAATTATATATTAAAGTTACATTTTAGTAGACTATAATTTTATAATTTACTTAAACTAAATATAAATATATTTATAAATTGATTATATTAAAAGTATATATATATATTATATTTAAATACTTTTTATACTTATACTAAAAGTTAAATACTTAATATTTAAGACTTTACTTTAAATAGCTTTAGCTATATTATTAATTATGTAACTATTTTCTAATATAATCTAATTGTAATATTTTTATAGTTTTTAGCTATTTTTTATACTATTTTACCTATTTAGTATATAAAATATAAACTATAATCTTTATATATATATTTTTTATTTTTATTTTTATTTTTATTTTTTTAGTATATTTATATATTAATATTATATTAATATTTTTATTTAATTTTTAAGATTAAAAGCAATTACTTTTAAAAATAGCTAATTATTTAATTATATAATATTATATAATTTAAAAAAAATTAATTAATAAATTAAAATAAAAAATTAATATAACTAAAAAAATAAATATTAATCAAAAAAGCTAAAGTAAGTATATAAATTTAATAAATAGTAATATTTTAAAATTAAAAGTTTTTTAAAGTTTTTAAAATAAGCTTTAAATTAATAACTAATATTAAATTAGTTTAAATTATATATAATTTATTTTTTAGTTAAAATTTAAAACTTTAAATACTTAACATTAAAAAATCCTTAGTATTTAAAAAAAAAAACTATTAAAAAATAATATTAGCTGTATTTAATAAGTAAAGTAAGAAATTTTTATTTTAAAAATAATTTGCAATTTTTAAAATAATTGATTTTTAGTTTATTTTAGTTAAAGTAATTTTTAAATATATTTATTTAATTTTATTTTAGTAAATAATGCTTGATTTAAATAAAATTTAATATTAAAATAATAGGTTTAAAATTTATAATATTATTAAAATATATAATTATAAAAATATTAAATATAAATATAATAAAATAATAAACTAATAATATCTACTATTACTATATATATTAATAAGTATACTAAAATAAATAAATATTTACTAATATTAATTTAAAATAAAATTTTATAAATAATAATAAAGTAATTAAATTTAAGATAATATAGCAAGCTATAAAATTAAAAACTTATAAAAAATTAATTATAAATTATAATAATAGGTAAATTTAGTAATATAATTGCTAATAATTAAGATATTGCTAAAAATAAATACTACTTTTTTTTACTATCTAAATTAATTAATAATAAAATAATTATTTTAAATAATATTATTAAAAGTATTATATTAAAATATATGCAAAATTAATTAATATTATATTTAATAGTTATAACTATTTAATAATTTATAATTAATAGTTTTATTTTATTTATTTAATATAAATATAAAGTTTATTAACTTTATTTAATTTTTATTTAGCATATTTGCTAACTATTAAAGAGAAAAAAATATATAAAAAATTAAAATCTAATTCTAATAATGTTTTAAATATAGAAATATTAAAATTAATTACTAATAATAATAGTATTACTATATATAAAGCATATTAAAAAAATTATTAAATATTTACTATTATTATATTACTAATTTTAATATATAACTAGAAATTAGAAATAAATGTAACTAGTTTAGCAATGCTAAAAAAAACTATAATTATTTTTAATAATAATATTTATACTATAAAAAATAACTTTACTAGACCTTATAATCTACTTAATTATAAGTATATATTAAGAAATACTAATTATAAAGAAAAATTTAAGAATATAAATATTAAAAAAAAGTTATTAGTTTAGTTAATTAAAGGAACTATATTTTAATATAGTAATAAAAAATTTAAATGATTATTATTTATATTATAAGCTAAAAAAACTATTTAATTAAAAATAATATAGTTTAATAATTTATAAATAAAACTTATAATATTAATAAATTCAATAGTAGTTATTATATATTTTTAAAAAATTAATTAAAATTTATATTTGTATAAATTAATAACTTTGAGAAATTTAAGTATATAATTTTAAATATTTATAATTTTAAAGTATCTTATTATTTTAAAAATAGTAAGTTTATATATAAATATTATTAAAATATTTTTATTTATTAGTAAATTTAAACTTTAAAGTATAAATAATTATAAAATAATATTATATAAAATAAATTTATTATTATTAATAAAATATTTATATTTATATTTTTAATATTAAATTATTATTAATAAATAACTTTTATATACTAAGAAATAAATAAAAAATGTATATATACTATAAATGCTAAACTATTATATAATAAAAAGTTTAGAAAATTTAGATTTAAAATTAAAATAAAGTTTGCTAAATTAATAAGTATATTTAATAAGTTTAATAATAATAATTAAATTAGAATTACTAATAAAATAATTTTAAGTTATAATTATAATTAGCTTTTTTATTACTTAATATTAAAAACTTTATTTATTAAGCAAATATTAAATTATAACTATATTATTATTTTTAGAAGCTAAATAACTTTAATTATAATTATAATAATAAACTTATAAAAATTACTAGTATTAATAAAACTAAAAAAAATACTTATAAAATAAAAAAGATTTTAAAGCTTAATATTAATAATATTAATAATTAAAAAAATACTAATAATTTTTCTAAAATAAAAATTATAATTAAACTTAAAGTTAAAAATAATTAGTATTAATTTTTTATTAAATATAGAAATTATTTATTAAATTAAAAATATATAATAAATTAATTAAATATAAATTCCAAAAACTTAATAAATAAAGTAAATAAAATAAAAATTTTCTAAACTTTTAAACTATAAATATTAGCTTAATATTTTTAGTATTTTAAAAATACTTTATTATATTAATATTTATTATATATATAGTTAACTTATTTTAAATATTTTTATTTTTATAATATTATATATTTTAATTTAGTTATTAAAAAATATATAATTAATATATATTTTTACATTTATTTATAAAATATATTTTTTAATAAAATAAGAATTACTAATTTTTAAATTTTTACTTAGTAGCTTTATAATTTATTTTTATTTATTAGTAATAAATTAAAAAATTATAAAAAAAATTTAAATATTTAATTAAATAAAAAAATTAAAATTTTTATTTTATAGTTTTAACTTAAATTTAACTATAAATTTTATTTTTAAACTAAGTCTATTATTAGCTATTAAAGCTTAAATAAATAATATATTTAATTTTATAAATACCTAATAAAATTATTATATATATTATAAAACTTTATTATAACTATTTTAATATTAAATAATAATTTTTTTATAAATTTTTAAATATATTAAAAATATACTTAATAAAAAAATTTATTATAATATATTTATTTAAATATTTTACTTATACTTTATATATATATTTGCTATTAAATTTTTTATTTTTATTAT
>JAWQFY010000751.1:0-21424 GCA_037055185.1 Capillidium rhysosporum | reverse complement strand
AGTTAGTAGTTAAAAAAATTTAAAAACTTAATACTATATTTTTATATATTTGTTCTATTTTTATTATTTTTATTTTTTTGTTATAAAAATATTTTTTAATTTTATTATAATTTTAATAAAAAGTTAGCTAGAAAATTTTTAGTTTTTTTTATTATATTAATATTACTATAAAATAACTTAATATAGCTATTACTATTAATATTTTATATTATTTAAATTTTATAAGTTTTTTTATAAATTTTAATTATATTTTTTAATTAATTTTAATAAATTAGAATTTATTTTATTTAGTCTATTATTTATATATTTAGTTATTGACTAAATAATTAATAACTTTTTAAATTTAAGTAGTTTTTACTTTTATTATTATAGTTTTATAATATAAAGATCTTCAAACTTTATTATAATATAATAGTATTAGTATTAATATATTAATTTTACTATTTAATTAAATAAACTTTTAATAACATTATTTTAATTATAGTAGTTTAAAGTTAATATTTAAAGTAATAAATTTATTTTTTTTAAAATAAAGTAAATTTTAATATAAAATATTATATTAACTTTAAAATATTTTATTTACTTATTTAACTTACTAAAAAAAAATTTTTTTTAATACTTATAAATACTAAATTTTAAAATTTATATATATAATTAAAAAAATATATTTTAAGTTATTTATATTTTTATTTAAAAATAATATAAAAACATTAGTTTATTTATAGAAATATTAAACTATTTTTATTTAGTTTATCTTAAGCTTAGTTAATAATAAATTTTAATATAATATTTAAATAAGTATAATAAAATAATAGTATTATTTTAATAATTTTTATTTATTTACTTTTATTTTATAAAATATAAATAAAATTTAGATTGATATTAATATAAATATAAAACTGCTATTATAGTTTTTTACATTTAATTATACTAATTTAAAATTTAAAAATACTGCTAATATAAATAAAAAGCTAAAATAATAGTAAAAATAAAACTTAAATTAAAAAATTATATATAAACTTAAAATACTTAATTATTATATTAATTTTTTTAGTTTTATTATTACTATTTTTAATAACTGCTAACTTAAATTTTATTTTATAAAAAGTAAATATTTAACTAGTAATTATAATAATATTAATAGTAAAAAAATAGTTATCTATAGTTTTATAAGCTTTTATATTTTTAATACTCCTTTAAAAAGCTAATTCTTACTGGTATAAAATTTAGCTAGTTTTAAAATATTAAATTTAATTTAGTTAACCTTTTGCCTCTTTTTGTTACCTCTTATATAGTATTTATTTGTATATTTTAGCTAGACTAACTACTTTCTAAATATAAATCTTTTACAACTTTTAACTTTTAAAAGAACTTTATTTCCCAGAAAAGTTTAACTAAAGGTTATTGCATTATAATATTACTTTTAATTCTTTAAGACTAAGTTTTATACTATTAACTTAGAAGATTTAAAATTAAGTTATGCTATTTATACAAAAGCTTAAACTATCTCTATTATTTCTTCTTAATAGCAACAATTAAAAAGTACCTTATTTTACTAATTAACTACCAATTAATCATCACTTCCAGATTTCTTGCCAGAGTGGTTCTGTTAATTTCACCTCTTTTTTCTATACTTTATATTTTATTTATTTTAAAACAAATAAAATATTTAAGCTATCTGGCTTCTAAATAAATTAAAATAAAAAAGCTAGTATTTTACCATTTTTTCATAATGTCTTAATCAAATTTCAGCATGTTTTATATTTATAAAATATAGCTTTAAAAACTTCATAATTTTATGTACCATATTTTTAATAATTGTATTAAATATAAAAGTATTAAAAAAAATGATTTACATCAAAGTTAATAAATTTAAAACAGCAATATAAATCATTTAAAATTGATATAAACCAAAATTTAGGTTTTCTAGTTGTGGCAAAAATTTAATTCTAACTAACTATTGATTTTATATTAAACGTTTTGAGCGAATTTGACACCCTTGGCAATGTTGCCGTTAAGTTGGGAAACAGCCTCTTTGATGAGATCCTTTTCAAAGTCAGTGACGTTACCGACTTCATGGATTTTAGCAACACCTTCTTTACCAAGTTCGACGTTGGTGGCGAAGAAGTCAACACCCTGATCTTTGAAGAGGGGAGATTCGACGAAAGCAGGTTCAATTACACCTTGCTTACCCTTGAGAGCTTCTAATAAAGAGAAGGTGAAACGGGCACCGGCAAAGGCCATGGACAGAGTGGCGGATCCGGTACCGTTCTTAGCTTTAACAACTTCATCACCACCAAACTGGACACGGTGAGTGAGTGCTTTGAGTTCTTCCTCGTTCAATTTGAGTCCGGGTACCTGTGAGAACAGAGGTACAATGGTGGTACCGGAGTGTCCTCCAATAACTGGGACCTGTACGTCTTTGGGATCTTTTTTGGAGTGTTCCGAAATGAAACGGGAGGCACGTACTACATCTAAGGTAGTGACACCGAAAAGACGCTTGGCGTCGTATACGTTGTGACGTTTTAATACTTCCTTGACAATGGGTACGGTGGAATTGACGGGGTTGGAAATGATTAGTAGATGAGCTTTAGGGCAGTGGCTGTAATTATAAATTATAAATTTGGTAGTTTAGAAAAACACTTACGTAGCACAAGCAGTAGCTAAATCACGGACGATGGAGGCGTTGATGTTGAAAAGATCATCACGGGTCATACCAGGCTTTCTAGGTACACCAGCAGGAATTACAACAACTTCACAACCTTCTAAAGCATTTTTAAGACCATCGTTTTCAGGGGTGAAACCTTTAACCTAATTAAATTTATAAGAATAAATAATATTGAAAAATATGCTTACGGTACTGTTGGTGTTGATGTGAGATAAATCGGCAGCTACACCAGGGGTGTTGATGATATCGTAAAGTGATAGCTCAGTTACAAGAGAGCTCTGTTTAAGTAAGAGGGATAAAGGTTGACCAATACCACCAGCAGCTCCTAAAACAGCAACTTTGGAGTTCTTGAATCAAGATGTCAATTTGATTTTTATTCAATAAATAACTTACGGCAGGTACAGAGGTTGAAAAGGCACGGCTGGCACTAGCGGTAAAGGCACGGAATTTCAAAACGTTCATTTTATTTTTCTAAAAGCAGTTAACTTCAATATTTTGTATGTGCTATTTATTTGACTATATAAAATCAGATAAAAAATTCTAGTTTTAGATTCCAGGGTATGACATAAACTAGTAAAGCTTAAAATTAATTGATTGAAAACTTAAAATCCAATTATATTGTAAAATGGTATAATTAATAGGCTATTTTTCAATATAATAATGGGAATTTAAAACCGAAACTCTCCTTTAATTATAATTATCCAATAGTATCAACAATGAGACTTTAGAAAATATTTGTTAATTGGCTACCTACTCAAATTAATATTGGCTAGTTTATTTCGAAGTACCGTAGATTTCCGTAATTCTATTGAATTCAACCAATAAATTTATAGGTTCATCGACTTGCTATTTACTACTAATTTATGGACTGAGTGACTCTTTTTAGCCGAATTTAATAATGGGTAAGAAAGCTAAAAAAAACAAACGATCAGACTCAATATTATCAGATTCAATTCTGTCAGATACATTAAGTCAAGCTAGTTATGAAAACAATTCAGAAAAAGCAAGTAGCTCAACTGCAACTCCAAAAAGAGCAAAAAAGGGCTCTACTTTAACGAGTCTCAATAGTAGTCCATCTTCAATAAATACTGAAATTAGCAATTCGTTAGTCTCATTATCAGAATCAACACACGAACAAGGGTATTCCGAGAACATCTTACAGAATTCAAACGACAAAGATGAAAATAACCATGAAGATAACGATAAATTGAGCACTATTAATGGCTATGAAGAAAATCGGAACTTTCAGGAAGGTGAATTGGAAGAAGAAGAAGAAGATTTGGAAGAAGAAATTGAAGAAACTTTTGAGATTAATAACGGTTATAGCTTTGACAAGCGACTCGTCAAAAACAGTGGTAGAAGTGATGCAGAACAAAGGTACGTTTGACTTTTTGTTTTCATTTTGATTAACTAAAAATAATAAAATAGAGCTCTTATTAAATATTTGTCACCGAGTCAACTAAATAGATATGAAGCATATAAAAAGTTTTTCTTAAACAAAGGTACCGTACGGAAGGTAAACTATAAGCTATTTTTAAATTATAACATTTTCTACCTTTAGATAGTTAGTACAATTCTAAATCAACAAGTGTCACAAAATTTAGCTATGGTAATAGGTGGATTTTCTAAAATTTTCATTGGTGAAATCGTAGAATTAGGTAAACATACTTGATAAATCGAATCTAACTTTCTACTTATAATAAAGCTTTGGAAGTGAAAAAAGAATGGAATGAAAAATTAGTTTTAGCTGGTCAACAAGTAGATACCAATCAAAATTCTCCTTTATTACCGGATCACCTTAAAGAAGCTTACAGAAGGTATAAGGCAAATCAAAGTGTAGGTATGCCTAAATTCGTTACTACGCAGACTTTGCCTAACGGTTGTCCTCATCCAATTTCTAAGAGACCTAAGAAGCGATTCTTCAAGTTTGTCTAAATATTAGCTAAGTATTATAATGTTGAATAAATTTATTGCTATTTAAAACAGTATTTGTTTTTATTAATTTTCAGTATTAAATAGAAAAGCTAACTAATAGGAAAATGTGATTTTTCATTAACTTACTCAAAACTTAAGTAGCTTTTAAATTTAAAAAATCTATTTGATCCAATTTTCAATAAAAGTAGGTTATTAATTAAAGTTTAATTTTACATTTTAACGATAATTTAGCGTTTTACAATTGATAAAATTAAACTTACAGAAGCTTCGATGAACTTGATATTAAAGCTTCGGGTGTTATTTCGAATAGGCTCATGGTAATAATAACAGATCTACCCTTACTAAGCTTTTTATAAAGTTGTTCTATCATTATAAATGGTTAATGTTAGTACTGTTTGGAAATATATGAAATGCCCGTTCTAGTTTGTTGCTTTCCTTCAAATTCCTTTTTTTTATTATGTTTATCTAAAGTACTTCTATAAAAAGTTTAAAATATTACTTTCTGGATTTTTATTTTCTAAATATACTTCAATTAATAGATATTGGTTTAGTTTTATTAATGTAAATAATGGATTATCTGTAGGTTACAGTTACTTTAGACTAATTAAATCCGACACATTCTAAATTGACAGTAGTTTTCAAAAACAGTTAATGCCATACCTTATTCAGCTTCAGTTTGATTAAATTATAAGTTTTGAAAAGTAGTTATTAACTAACGAAAGGGTAAGCCAGTATAAAAATTAAATCTCAATTACTTTGCTCCAAAGAAGTCAAAAATTTGAAATAAAGCCTATGAATTTAAACTTTAATCTTGACACTATCGTTAACTGAGTTAGTAAGAATTAAAAACAATGTTGAAGAATTGATTAAAATTTTTTCTTCAGTTGATATGTTTAGAATGGATCTAATAATTAAATTTTATTAACTTTCTATGTAATTAGGAAAGTATATCGATAACGATTCTCTCAGTATAATAATTCTCGTTTTTATACTTAAAATTTTTTTTATTTAACAATATTGTAATTATCGGTCAGTTTATATATTTTAGATTATTTAGATATATAAATTATATATCATTTATTAAATTGAATAATGTTCAAAATCATTATGAAATTTAGTACTTAAGTGATTTACTTTTTTAGCTTTATCTAAATCCAAACGAAATGAAACTAAGAAAAAAATAATAGTATACTTACTGTAAACCAACTGCCAACCTTTGATATTAAATCCAATGTATATTTTTGCTTTATCGAGAAATTGTTATGATTATTTCATTTAACTAGTCTTTTAGAATAGTATAAATTATTGCTACCGTTGCTATTATTAATAGCAGAATTGTTATTAAAGCCAATATGAAATTAAAAGTATCATATCTTATAAGATTTTGGAATTTGATGCTTCTAACAAAATTTAAATAAGCACAGCTATCAGATTTAAAGTAATTATTTACTATTGAAGCTTTTCTACCCTACAGCTACCAATTACATTTAAGAATCTTGATTCCTTACTAAATACTTATTTAATTATATTTTAATATATAAATTATCAATTTCTTTACCGAATAAGATAGACCCTTTAAAATAGTGATTTACTCTTCTTTATCCTATAATTGGTTCTTAAAACTGGTTAAATTTGTAGCTAGGTATCTACTTCTATTGATGTACAAAAACTAATTGTAGCTTGGGAAGGAAATATTGAATATAAATTGGCTGTACTCATTCGAGAAAAAAATAATGCTACCAAATAAGCTGCTATGAACTTGACAACTTTTTAATGGTTTACCGAGTATACTTTTTGTGGGTATTTAAAAAGGTCCATAGGGACAAATGTTGAACATCTGAATTTCAAGCAAATAAAAAGAACTAATTGGAAAGTTATCAAGTCAAATAGAGGATAGTTGGTCCAGTAAACTGAGTCCAATCTAGATGAAGTACATCCTGTTTCATTGTAAGAAAAGCTTATACCAATTCTATATAAACAAACAACTCTACTAACCAAGTTACACCTTTTTTAGTTTGACGTCACAATTCGATTTTTAAATAGCATTTGAACTAGTAATACCAACAATTATTTTTATTTTATATAGCATTTATATATTTCAAACCAGATATATTCTATTTGAAATTTAGATCCATCCTTTCAATAAATTATTACAATCCACTAACTAGATAGGATAGAAATGTAGTAAATTTATTTTGATTTAAACCTTATTAGTTCTGTAAACTAATTAATAAGTTAGAAATAACTAGTATTAGGCTAGAATTTTCATCATTAATATTATATTTTTTCATCAAATTATTCAATTATGAAAACTTGATTTAATAAATTTGCGTTTTTTTCTAATTAATTAAATAGTTTTTTATACTTTAATAATTTTATAGGTTTTAAAATATAACTGTTAATTATATATATACTCATTTTTCAAATAAGTTTAATTTAATATTTTATAATAAGTATAGCTACAGCTTTTATTATTTAGCAGTATAAAGGCATTTAAGTTTCAACTATCTATATATACCCTAGTTATATAAAAATTAGATTTTATGTTAAAAGTGTATATCTTAAAATAAAAGTATAAAGTTTGGTTTTTATATTATAATTTTTTAAAAAAATCTAGTTTTAATACTATTTATTTATATATATACAAATTTCTTTTATATTTTCTTAATTATATGCTATAAAACTTAGTTATATATTTATTAAAAAAAAATTATTATAGTTTTAATTTTAAGTTTAAAGTTTATTATTATAACTTTTTTGTTTTTAAATATAATTTTCAATTTATTTTAAATTAATTTTAATAATTTTATTTATATTAATTATAAAATATTAAATAAAAAAGTATATGAAATTATTAAACTATATTAATATATTTTAAATATATTATTTATTATTATAAATTTATTTTTTACTAATTACTTTTTTTTATATTATTAGTAATTAATTTACTATTATTTTATTTTTATTTTTTTATGTTTTTTTATTTAGTTTTACTTTTTTAGATTAGTTTTTTTAAAAACCTTTTAGTTTAACTTTAAAATTGTAGCTTTTTTAAAATTTAATCTTTATTTTTATACTTTAATTTTTTTTTACTAATTTTATTTTATTTTATTTTTTATTTACTTTAAAGAAAACTAAATAACTAATATATAAGCTTAAAAAATAACTTTTATTTAAAATCTAAGTTAATATATTTTTTAAATATTTTATAATTTATGTTATTTTAATTTACTATAATTTAAGCCTTTTTAGTATAATTTATATAATTTATTATTTAAATTTTACTTAACTAAGTAAAAATTATTTATAAAAGCTTTAAATAAAACTATTTTTAAAACTTTAGCTATTTTTTAAATATTAATTTTTATAGCTTTAGAGTTTATACTAACTAAAATTTTAATAATATATATTAATTTTTTAAATAAAAACAGTTTATTAATAAATGAATAAAAGTTATACTATATAGTTATATATAATAATAAATATATATAATTTATTAATATATATATTATATCTTATAAGTTAATATTTTTGATTTATAAAGTAAATGTTTTTATATTTTATATATTTATATTATTAATAATCAAAATTAATATATTGATTTTTTAAAGTAAAATATTTTAACATATTTTTTAATTTTAAAAGTTTGCTACTATAATTTTAATATAAGTAAATCTACTATATAACTGCAGTTATATTTTTAAAAGTAGTTTATATCTTTTAAAAATATTAAAAATAAATAATTTTAATAATTTTTGCCAAAATATAAAAGGATATCACATTTTATAGTTTACTTAAAGTTTGTACAACATAATATTATTAAATTTTAGCTAATAAAATTAGCTATATTTTTTTGCAATTTTTTTTAGTATTAGCTACTTTTAAAAGTAGTTGATGCATAAATAATCTATTTTTAGTTACTAATATAAATCAAAAATATTTACATTTACTATTTATTAAGTTTGAAAATAATTTTGTATTATATTAGCTAAAGTTAAAATATTATGCAAAAGAATTGATATTAACTTAAAAGCTAAAATTTATATAAAATAAGCTCCAAAATAATGTAAGATATCTAAGTTAAATACAGCTACAAAATGAAGGCTACCAGCTTCCAAGCCTTTATAATTTATATTACTACTTATTTTCTCTGTTATTTCATTATAATTATACCAAATCTGAAACTTTTGATTCAAATCGAATAACAAGGGGTCGACTTTGTACAGCATTAAATTCTAAATTGCGATTCCCACCCTCCAAAAATAGTCGGGATTTCGAGATCAAAAATCCGGGATTTTATTAAGTCGGATTTTTGATTAGGAAGTCGGAGATTACTGATCAATAAACCTAACTTAAAAGGTTTGGGTTCATTATTTGAACTTTTTCCACATAAATAGATAAAAAGTATAAATAGAGGTGACGCGAACTTAAACTACAAAACATTTTAAAAGCAAAGATGTATTTACTTCTACTGATATCAATTACTACGCTGTTGACGTTCTACGTTTACACTAAACTCCAAGTACCCAAAAATTTGCGGCATATACCATCCAATCACGCATTTAAATGGTTGAAAGAAATATTCAGTAATAAGCATTACGATGTAAAAGTTAGGGAGATGGTAGAAGGTGAGTATTCAGAATCCAAAGTACAACTAAGCTGGGTTATGGGCAAGTATTTAATCCGATTTAATTCATTAGAAGCTGCCAAAACTATCTATAACGATACGAAGACTTTTCCAAAACTGATACCTAGTGCCCGGAATCCCGATCGTTTGTTCAGTAAATTCCTAGGCGAGAGTGTAGTATTTTCATCTCATGGTGTATGGAAAAAACATCGTAAAGTAGTTAATCCACCATTTAAGAAACAGTTTGAAACTAAGACGTTTGTAGATACTACACGTCAGTTCTTCACTATATTAGATAGTAACGAATCGAATCGAAAGTTGGATGGAGTACATCGGTATATGCAGCGTATTACTATGGACTGCTTGGGTAAAGATATAATGGGAGTGGAATTCAATTCGATAATCAATCCAGACGTAGAATTTCTAACTTGCTATAACGCGGTGATGTCAAGTAGTATGCAGCCACTATACTTCTTGGTTCCGTTTTTAGATACTGAATCAAATCCTTGGCGTAAACCAGCGTTCGAGCAACTTCACAAGATGAACAATTATTTCAAGAATATTCTAAGTGAGAAACGTAAGATACTAGACAACGAAGATATTGATGAATCCAAGCTAGATCTTTTAACTTTGCTGATTAAGGCGGGTAAGGATGAAACCAACGAGTTCAGTGATCTGGACATCCAAAATAACATAACTACCTTCCTACTTGCTGGTCATGATACTACTGCTTTCGCACTAACCGCTGCATTGCACCTTTTAGCGGAACACCCTGATATTCAAGAAAAGGCTAGAAAAGAGGTTATGAAAGTGATGGAATACAAATACGAAGATAGTAATCCTAGCCAAGCTAGAGCACCTACCTTAGAACAGACTAAGAATATGCCTTATTTGATGGCTGTTATAAAAGAAACTATGAGATTGTACCCTTCCGTAGCTAGGCTACCCGAACGGTATGCAGCTGAGGATGTTGAAATTGATGGTTACTTCATACCTAAAGGTACCGGGGTTATGTTGGATACCTACTGTTTACATAGGGACCCAAATCATTTCAAAAACCCAAATGACTTTGTACCAGAAAGGTTTATCAACGAGAATGATACAGTTAGTAAAGATCCAGTAGCTTGGGCTCCTTTCGGTGGTGGGTCTAGACTTTGTTTAGGGATCAACTTTTCTCTTTTGGAACAAAAAGTTGTGCTGGCGATGATACTCGCTAGGTATCAACTAAAGAACTCAAGCTTGGAATTCAAGTTTAGTCCACTACTTATGCCTGAACAGTCCACTTTGGAATTTATACCTCTAAATGAAGTTGTGTAAATAGGTTAATATGTGATTTTTTTGGAGTTTTTAGCAATTATATTATATATATTAAATATTACTGTATGTATACTTATATCAAACATAGGTATTTTATATATATAAATTTTGTTGTTTTATATAATCTTGTTTAATACTCACTTTAGTTTAAATTATTGTATTATTAGCTTATAAATTGCTAATAGCTTTTAAATAGCAACTGTTAAGTTAATCTATATATTACTTTAATTAATATTAATTGTATAGCCCTTGAGTTTATATATATACCTACTTATATTATTATAATACTGATAATGCATTTTTATATTACTTAATTTATTAGTTACTATACTTTTTTTAAATTTAGAAAATAAATAATACTAATAATAATAATAATAATAATAAAAGCTATTTATAAAAAAATAATTTAGTTTTTCTAATTTTAGCAATAGCTATAGCTAAGATAAAATAGATATTAACCAAGCTAGTAAAAATAACTAAATAAATTACACTAAAGAAAAATATAGTAGATAAAGTAGTAGGAGTAAGTAATATTGTAACTAAATAAATATGAAAATATAGGCAGGTTATTACAAAAACCAAATAAGAAAGTTAGTAAATAGAGTGAAAAAATTAAGTAAAAATTTATTAGAAAATCTTAGTTATTAAAGAAGTAAGATAATAATATACAAAAAACTTAAGAGAAAACTATAAATAATAAAGTAATAGTATATTTATTAATAAATAAAATTTATTATTTACCTAAAAATAATTATAAATAGTAATGCTTTACTTATATAGTAATATATTTAAATTAAAAAAAATTATAAAAGTATTATTTTACTTAATATACTAAATATAGTTTGCTTATTAAAGTTATATTAGTATATTATTATATAAATTTTTTTATTATATGATAGTTTTATTATTTTTATTAGCTAAATAATAAAAATAGAAAAAAATTAGTAAATTTTAAAAAATTTAATATTTTTGTTTTTTTTAATATATTAATATTTATTTAAAATAAATTTAAATTTATAAAACTAATTTATAGTTTAAAAATATAAAAATAAAAATAAATAATTAACTACTTTTAAAAGTAGTTAATTTAATTTTAAAATTTAAATAATAATAAACTAAATAATAAATTATTTAAAATTAAAAGTTTATATTTAAATTTACTTATTTTTTATATATTAAAAAGCTTATAGTATTTAGTATACTTTATTAAATTTATTTATATATTAAATATTTTAAAAAATAAATAAATTATAAAATATTATACTTAATACTTTTTTTATATAATAGCAATAAATTTTTTATATTTTTTAGTTATTATTTATAATTTTACAAATTATATTACTATAATAAATTTATAAATATAAATTAATTAGAAAAAAAAAGTTATATTAGCAGAAAATTAAGCTAACAATTATAAAAATTACTATATTTAAGCTTATATTAATAAATAATAATATTATAAAATATAGTTATATAATTATAATATAGCTAAAATTATTAAATACTTAACTTTTATTTTTTAAGCTATATATATAAGTTATAAGTATAATAGTATATATTTAATATACTTATTATATAAATATATTTATAATTAGCTTAAATATATTTTAAAATTATAATACTACTTTAAATTTTAAAATAGCTAAAATATTATTAGAAATTTAATAAAAGTTAGATTTAAAATTAAAAGTATACTAAATATTTAAATAGCATTATTTAAATATATTTAGCTTATTATATAAATAAATATAAAATTAATAAATAGAGTATTTTAAAAAAAAGCTATAAAGCTAAAAGTTATATTTATTAATCTAATTAAAGTTAAAAAAAATTATAAATATTAACTATAAAATAGATTTTAACTTATAAATTTAGTAATTTTAAAGCTATTTTTAAAATAAAGCTTTAAAAGTATATAAATTACTTATATTAAAGATTTTGCTTTTAATATATATATATAATAATTTTAATATTAATATTTTTATAATATAGCTATAAATTTATTTTTTACTTAAATAAGATTTTTTACATTTTTAATAAAACTTATTTAAAAAACTATTAAAATATTTTAATATATAACTATATATTTTATATATAATTTTTATTTTAGTTTGCTATAATTATTAAATTTTATATTAAAAATAATAAAATTAAAATTTTAACTAGATTTATATATATATAATTATATATAGCTTAAATTATAACATAATTAAAAATATTTAAATGTTTTTTAACTAATATTTATAATAAAAATTTAGATATTTTTTTAGTAATAGCTTTAAAATTATAATAAATTATTAATTTTATTAAATAACTTTTATTAGAATAAATATAAAAATAAAAATAAACTTATTAATATTATATATATAAGCTTTTAAGTTAGTAATTTAGTTATTTATATTATAATATATAAAAATACTTATAATTTATAAGCTTATTTAAAAATATAATTTTTAAACTTAGTAATAATTTTAAAATTTTTACTTAAAAAGTAGCTAGTTTAAAAAGAATATTTTTATAAAATTTTATTAAATATAGTAGTTTTTAGTATTATATTTTAATAAAATATAACTTTTAAAATATTTATAAAAAATATATAATAGTTTAGTAAAAAGCTAGAAATTTTATTTAATTAAGTATTTAATAGTAGAATTTTTAGCAAATAATATATATTTAATTATATTTTTAAATTTAAGTTTTAGTTTAGTTAAAAAGTTAGAAAATAGTTTATAATAATAACTAAATATTTTATTATATATTTTATTAATTTTTAATATTTTTAATTTGTAGTATATATATAAAAATTAGATTTTTTTTTAAATATAAAATTATTATTAGTTATATTTTAATTTTAACTTTAGTTTTAGCTTAATTTTCTTATCAAACTTATACTTTAAATTTTTAAAAATTATTTAAATACTACTATATATTTTTTAATTTTTTAATTAGTTATAAAAGCAAAAAACTAATATATATTAATATATTTTATTTAGCTTACTAAAATACTTATATCATTTTATTAGTATTATATTTAACTTATATTATTAGTTAGTTTATTATAATTTTATATTTATAAATTTTTTGGCTTATTTTTTTTAATAATAGTTACTAAGTTTTTTAATTAGTATTTAGTTTTAATAAATTTTTTTCTTAATATTAAAAAGTATACTTATATTTTTTATAAAATTTATCTAAATATTATAGTTAAAAAATAATATTATACTAGATATTAAAGCAGTTTTATTAATAATATTTATTTTATTATAGAAAATATTATATATATTTAAATATATATTAAATAATTAAAATATACTATTAAATAAGTAGTTGCTTACTTTTGAAAATATACTTACTATAAAGTAATAAGTTTATATTTTTAAAATTTTATATATTAATATATTAAATATTAATAAAATACTTATATAATAATAAACTAACATTTTTAGTATATAATTATAAAAAAGTAGAAAAACTAGTTTATATTTCATTTATTAAATAAATAAATTTTTATAAAAATAAACTAATAATTATATAAATTTTATAATTATAATTATAATATATAAGTATTAAATATATATTAAAAAATTATATTATTATATAATATAGTTAGAGCTAACTAAGCTAAAGCTTTAATTTTATATTAAAATTTTATTATCTAAGCTATATTTAAATAATAAGTAAATATAAAATATATATATATATATATTTTAATTTATAAATAAAGTATATATATTTATAATTAGCTTAAATAAATTATAAATTTATATTATACTAAGATTCTATTTTAGTTTACTATTCTAAATCTTAAAATTGCTAAAATGTTAGCTTAACTTACTTAATATAATAAAGTAAGTTTAATCTAAATATATTTTTAAATATAAATAAACTTAAATAATTTTTAAACCTTGCAAAGTATAAAAGATTTACTTTTATATTATAATATATTATTAAAATAGTTTTAAAAAAAACAGTTACTATAAATTAGAAAAAAAGCTTTTATACTTAAATAATATTATTTAAATTTATACAGTCTTATTATATAACTAAATATATATTTAATAAATATAATATCTTTATAATATAGCTATAATAATAAAGGTTATATATATATTAATATAATTAAAATTACAAATATTTTTTACTTTAAGCTAAATATATTAACTATATAATATATTATAATTTATATTAACTTGGTAATTTTTAAATTAATTTTTAAAACTATATTTAAAAGTATAAAATAATTAATATACTAAAAGCTTTATTTTTAGTATATAAAAAAGATACTTTTAATTTTAATACTTTTATATTACTTTTTTTACTACTATAATAACTAAAATTTATATTAAAATTATATTTATTATATATATTTTACTAAAATTAAACCTAACTAACTTTTTTATAGTAAAAAAATATTAGTAAATTTATTTTTTATATATTATAAATAAATAAAATATTAGTAAAGCTACTTTAAAAAATATATAAATAGCTATATAATTTAATAAAAAAATTAACATTTTATTTATAATTAATATATTTATTAAGGCTATTAAATTATTTATAGCTAAAAAATTATAAATATCTAAGTAATAGCTTTTTTTAAATAATGATATTAAAATAAATTTTATAATTAAAAAATTTAATTTATAATAGCTATATATAAGTTTTTTAAATTTAAATCTAATTGTATTATTTTATAAAGTTGTAACTTTATATAAAATAGTATATTAATTAAATATTAAAAAAATAATTAAAAATAGATAGTTTAGTAATTTTAATATTAATATAAAATATCACTATTTAAAAAGTAATAAAAAAGTAATATACAATACTATATATATATATATAAAGCTAAAACTTATAAATACTCTTTAATATTTATAAAGTTATTATAATTATTAAAATTTTTATAAAAAAAGTTTAATAGTAGTAATAATAAATATTTTTTATATAAATTTACTTTTAAACTACTTTATTAACCTTTACTTAATTTTATTTAAAAAAAAATCTTACTATAAAAATTTAATATAAATATATTTAATTATATATATATATAATTTTAGTTTTATAAAGTTATTATTTTATTTAGTTTTTCTTAAATATGAAAAGTAAAATAAAAAATATAATTAAATTATTTAGTTATTGGTTTAATTTAATCAGTTTTAAGTTATAGTTATAGTTTTATTATATGTAGTAATAAAGTACAGTAATTTTAAATTAATGATAATAAATAGGTATATATATATACTAATTAATTAATAAAATTTTAACTTTCTTTTAACTTTTAAAATAAATAAATCATAATACTTTTCTTTTAGACTAAATTAAGTACATATTATAATTTTTTTTTAAACTAATAAATAATTTATATACATTCCTTTAATAAAATTATAAATTAAATTAATTCAATTTTAATCAAGTTTTAATTCTTTCTTATAATTTAATTTAGCAATAGGTAATCAAGATAAAATAATTTAATAAAGTAATGATAAGAAAGATCCAATTAGTTAATATTAATTTGTTTCTATTTATGTTTATGTAATTTAAAGGTTCTAAATTATAACTTAATTTGTTTTAATAAGCTACAATAAAGTAGTAAAATAGTAAATTCAAAATCGAATAATAAAAATTTTAATTAATTAATTAAAATAGTAAAGAATTTAATTATTTAATTAATATTGTTTGGTGTTATCAAGTAAATGAGAGTTAGTACCGTGGTTTGAACTGGAGAGGTTGGTAGTAGAAGAGTTCGAGATAGAAGCTAACTCGACATCATCTTGAAGTTGATGTTTAGACCGGTTATTAAAGTATTTAGTTCTAAAAGCGGTATACATCTCCAATAAAGCTATATGGAAAGTAGGATCTAGGACGAAGGCTATAAAGTTAAAGGTACCGGTTAAAGCGGAACCGGAAGCATCCCAATAGAACAACCAATTTTCGTCAATATCAGCTAAATTAACTACACTACGTACTACGAATCCACTGACTAAAATCATACAGATTAAAGGGTACAACGAGACACGGAAGATTAACTTTTTAAGGAAGTTTTCTAATTTAGTACGGTTCCCTACTACCGAACTAGCTTTTTGGTGAGCGTGATCTTTAATAATTTGGATGTTGTTGTTTAATTTAAATATCACTAAAATTGAAATAATAGCACAGTAGATACAAGTGATAATGAATACGACAACGATCAATAAGAAGATTAAAATAGCGGAATGAGGGTAACTTTTTTCAACTAAACAATAACCAAAATTATCTAAACCGAATATACCCATAGCTAAATAATAATAATAATAAAGTTAATAATTGATAAAATTCAATTAAAATTACCATAAGGTGGTACCGATAAGATTAATCCTAAAACTAAAGAAACACCCCAATAGTAGTACTCCCATTTAGGATTAAAAGTTAAATTCTGTAAGAATACTAACTGTAAGTTTAAAGCGATAGCTATATTTAAGAAACAGTATACGTGACGACCGTAAAACCGGAAGAAACCTAAGAAGTTACAAGTAGCACCAGCTGGTACTTTATCGTACAGTTTAGCGTTCAAATGATTTAAAAAATCAATAAGTGATACACCAGCTTGTAACCTTAATGTAATACGATTTACTAACTTTCTATCGTACAGATCTATATTTTTTTTTTAAAAATGGATAAGTATAAATATAAATATAAATATAAATATAAATTATTATTAATAATAAAAAACTTACATAAAGTTATCATAAATAGAACCGGTAAAGCGGAAAGTACTTGACTTAAATAACCCATAACTGCTAACGCTCTGATAAACGTAAAGAATTGGCTATCTTTTACCAACATACTTTTTTAATATTATTATTATTGTTGTTATTATTATTATTATTATTAATTGTGAAGCAAACTTACCTTTATTACTTGCATCGAAACTACTTTTATACTAATTCTTTTAGTTCCAGGTACCTACCTAATTCTTAATAAACTAAATTAGAAATGGTAGTAGTAAACCTTTATAAGTCAACTATTATATCCATTTTTTTTAAATAATAATAAAATAATAATACCGATTTTATACTTTACTTTTTATATTTTATTAAAATAATTATATAAATTTTTATTTATATTATAAATTATTTTATTAATTTATCGTATTATACTATATTATACTATATATATACTTTTATTTAAAAATAGTAGTTTATCTATTTACTTTTAATTAAATATTAAACTTTTATTAGTTTTTTAGTTACTTATCTATAATACTAATTAGTTACCTATATTAACTTAATAAAATACTATTCCAATTTTAACAATTTAGGCAAAAATATTAAAAATAAACTTTTAAAAATTTAAGTTAATCTAATTTTTGTTGTGTGTTAAGGATTGTAGTATAAAATGTTTGAAATTGCTAAGTAACTTTTTAGTATAAGTACTTTTATTAATTTAATTTGAATTGGAACATCAGTAATAAATTAAGATAGGAAAAATTAAAAAAATCTTAAAAAAATAAAAATAGTAATAGTAATAATAAAAAATAGTAATAGTAATAGTTAGAATAAATAAATAAAATAGTAATTTATTAATTTTAATATATTTATTTATATTTATTCATTATTATTTTAAATTTTTAAAATTTTAAATAAATAAATAATTTAAAAATTCAATATAATTTTCGTATAATTTATAATTTTATTATAAATTTTATTTAAATCAAAATTTTATATTAGAGGTTCACTTTTTTAATTTTAATATACCGATCCTACTTTTATTAAGTTTATAAAAATTTTAAATTAGATAAATTAAAAATAAATTTTAATTGGTTCCTTCTAATTTTGTTTAAATTTTGTAATATAAATTTTAATTGGTTCCTTCCTTCCAATTTAGTATTAATATTTCTAATCTAAAATTTTATTTTAAATCGATTGTTTATAACATTAATTTATACTTTTTAAATAAAACTATTTACCGATTGAATTATAACTTGTAGGAATAAATTGCTTTTTTATTTATTTAATAAAGTTAGTCAAACCCGGGTGAAATAATTACTTAATTTAGAAATCAACTTAAAAATTTTTATGTAAAAAAGCATCTAGATTAATTTATTCTTTATTTAAAATAGGTACGGAATAAAAATCCGATTTTATCGATTAAATTTAACTTATTTACAAACTATTACTGTTCCATCCTTTTAACTTAAATAAACTAAAAATTTTGTTAAGGTAATGTATTATATTTTTCGAATGGATAGATACGTTAGTAAATATAATAATTAAAATTTATTTTATATAAATTATATTCGAATATAATAAAGTACTTTAAAATTTTATTGTACTTATTTTATATAAATATTATTTTTTAATACTTTATACTACGACACTTTTTTTTAATAAAAAATATTTTTAATATTTTAAATTACCTACTACAATTTATTTTATAATTTTAAATGGAACTCAGTTAAAGCAAAATAAAAGTAGTAATTAACCATAATTACCACTTAAAGTTTAATATACTAGCAATTTGTAAAGCATAGCTTTATTTAAAATATAAATCATTTATTTAATTAACTGGTACAGGTACCTACCTATGTATTTTTTAAAATTTATCTAATTTTGTTGTATTCTATAGAAAAACCTTCTACTTTTTAACAGTTTATATAACTTATTATTATTTAGAAGGTTAAGAATATCTATCTATAGTCCTAGTATATATTATTAATTTTAAATGATAACATTTAATAGGTTAACTTCTTGTAATATTTAAGTGATAGTAATGCTAGTTAAAGTATTTGAGTAAAATATACTATAAAGAATAATAGTTTATTAAAATTAAAGTAGAATATTATATAAATAAATATAGTAGAAGTATAATTACAAAAAAGTAATAAAAATTAACTTATAATAACTAAAGAGATTAAAAAAGTTTGAACATTTCCCTTAAATTTTAAAAAAATAAGAAAAGTACTTTAAAAGGTAAAAAGATTAAAGTTAAAAAAAAGTTACTAAAAATAATAATAAAAAGTTTAGTATATAAAAAAATTATTTAAATAAAGTAAATATAAAAGGTAATTTTTATAATTAATATAATTATATATATTAATTATAAAAAGTAAAATAAAAAACCTTTTTTAAAGTATTTAAAGTTACTTTTTTATTATTGTATTTAAAAAATATATAATTTTATAATATTAACTATATAGCTTTTTTTAATTTATAATAGTTTATAAATAATAATATTAACTTTTAAGTTTTAAATAATTTTTTAAAAATATTAAGTATTATATTTAATATATATAATATTAGTATTAAGCTTTTTTATATAGTAAAAAATTACTTTAAGTTTTAATTTTAATTTAATAAAAAAAGTTTAGGCATTTTTAAATAAAGCTTAAAAATACTAAAAAAATTAGAAATTTTAATTTATTTACTTATTAAAAAAATTATAAATTTTAATTTATTTACTTATTAAAAAAATTATACTATTTATTTATAAAATTATATTAAATATTTTTAGCTTTTAAAAATAAAAGCTTTATTAATAGTACTATTTATAAAAAAACTAATTAGTTATAAATAAAATAGTTTATTAATATAAATAAGCATTTTTTAAAGCTATAATATTATTTTATTTTTATAATAAATTAATTTTTAAGTTAAATAATAATATATATATTATTTAAATATTAAAAATTTTAATATAGTGCTTATTCTATTAAAATAATTAGCTTTTATTTTTTAAAGTTGTTAAATATATTAAATTATTTAAATTTTAAAATAATATATTATTTTATATCTATTTATTTAAAAATAAATATAAAAATAAAGTTAAAAAAACTATTTCAAAAAGTTAAAATAAAAATAAAAATAAATAAGCTTAAAAGCATTTATAAAAAAAGTAGTTAAAAGTTAGAAAAAAATAATATATATAAATTTTAATTTATAAAATAAGTAGTTTATATATTATTATATTAGTATATTTTAAATTATTAAAAATTATTTAAAAATAAAATAAAAATATTTATTTGAAAAAAAATTAATTAAAAGATAAAATAAAAAATAAAATACTTTTTAAAAAAATGTAGTTTATAAATATTTAAAAAAAAAACTTTACAAACTATTTTTCTTAAAATAAAATTTTAAAAAGCTAATAAAAATTGTATATATTATATTTATTTAAGTAAATTACTAAAGCTTATTTTAAAATTAAATAAAATTTAAGTATTAAAATTTTAATTAAAATATTAATACTAAACTTAAAATTCTAAAATTTATATTAAATTTTATTTAAAAAGTATAAAATTTTTAATACTTAAAGCTAAAAAATTAAATATTAGCTTTAAAAAATTATTATAATAAAAAATAAAAAAGTTGTTAGTAAATTAGTAACCTGCTAAATAAAATAAATATTAACTAGTTTTAATAATAAAAAAAGGCTATTTAAAAAAAATGCTAAAAAAAAAAAAAAAAATTATTGTTATAAATAATTAAATTAAAGCTATAAGACTTAAATTAATAAAAACTAAATAAGTAGCTATAATATATAAATTAAAAAATAAATTACTTAAAAAACAAAGTAAAAAATAAATAATAAAAAATAAAAATTCAATTAAATAAAAAACTATTAGTAAAACTATATATTTTAAATTAAGTATTTTTTTAATAAATTTATTAAAAATATATTAAGCTTTTAAAACTAAAAATTAGATAACTATTAACTAATAATAAATATTATACTACTATTTAATAAGTAGTTTTAAAATTTAGTATAATTAAAAAAATCAAAATTAATAATATATATAACTATAAGTAATAATAATTAAAAAATTTAAATTTATATTTTAGCTATTAATATACTTATTAAATATACTAATTATTTAAAAAATATTATTTAAACTTATA
>JAWQFY010000750.1:0-21426 GCA_037055185.1 Capillidium rhysosporum | reverse complement strand
TAATATATATAGTTTTTAAAAAGAAAAAAAACTATATATTATATTATATTATAATAATATAGCTACTTAAGTTTTTTTAAGCTATTTTATTAAAAATTTATACATTTTTTATTATTAGTATATTAAAATTTTAAAAGTTATTATTACTAATATAAATATAAATTTATATTTAAAAGTAAATTAATATAATTTTTTTAAAAGTAAAATTTTTATTATATAATAATCACTTTTATTTGTTCATTTTTTACTTATTTAATAAACTTTTAATAAAAAAATAATAATTTAGCTAATAGTTTAATAAAGTTTTAAAATTTAAATAATTGTAAAAATAAAGTATTAAATTAAATATAGCTATAATAAATAATTTAAGCATTTGGTAAAATAACTAATTTAAAGTTATAAAACTTAAAGATAGTAAAATAGTAAAAATAAATTAATTTTTTTTAAATTTTAAATAAAATAAATATTATAAAATAAATATTATAAAAATCTTATTTTATAAACTAATAACTATATAATATTTTATAAAAAAAATTAAAATTAAAACTATTATAGTTAAGATATTTTAGTATTATAATGTTTTATTATTTAGTAACTTTATAAATTATTAATTGCTTTTATTTTTTTATTTTCTTTTTTAAGTTTATTTAATTTTTTTCCAATTTTATATAATGAAATTTTTAGATCCTTTTTTAATAACTTTATATAAAAATATTTTAAATACTTAACTAGAATTTTAAAATAAATAGAAAAATTATTTTATCATTTTTATTTAAAAACTTTATAAATTTAATATCTCAAAATAAGTTTAGTATAGCTATTAATTATAATGTTTTATCACTTGGCAACTTTATAAGTTATTAACTTAATAATTATTCTTATTATTTTTTTATTATCTTTTTTTAAGCTTATCTGAATTTTATTATTTTTTCTTTTATTTTAGATAACAAAATTATAAAAATTCATTTTAATAACTTTATATAACAACTTTTAATGATTTAATCAAAATTTTAAATAAAAAAATATTCTTTATTTTATTATTTTTACTTAAAAACTTTATTAGTTCAGCATTTAAAAAATAAGTCTAATATAGCTGCTATACTAATTAATAAAAAACTTTACCTTATTAACATATATTAAATTATAATAGCTAACAACTTAAATTCCTATAAAATTATTTTGAACATACTAAATTACTTACAAAGCTAACATTACTATATTATATAAAATATTTTCATTTGTTTTTTGTTTTTATTTTTTTTATTTTTCTATTTTATTGGAGATGTGAAGGCTAATTAAAATTGCAGATATTTTTATTTCTTTTTATAAATTCTGTATATTAAATTTAGTTATCTTTTTACTACTAAATTATTTATAGTCTTTATAGCTGTCACTATTTATAACCTAAACTACTTACAAATACATATTAATTTTACTACCAAATATTTACTAATCCTACTTATCTACATTACTTACTAGCTATTTATATTTGTTACTATTATGATTAATAATAAAGTTAATCTTAATTTATTACTATTTACTAACTTTTTTATACAAATGCTTATATTTGCCACTACCTTTATATTATAGTATTTTGTTCTGTATAATATAAAGATTGTTATTAGTATTATATTAAAGATTGGATATTGTATTAATACTAATTAATAAAAAATTTTATAATTTAGATATATAATAAACTATAATAGCTAATAATTTGACTTTTTATTAAATTATTTTAAAATATAAAAATATTTACTAAACTATACTGCTACAAATAATAAAAATAAAATTTTTACTTTTTATTTCAGTTTTATTTTTATTTTTCTATTTTATTAGAAATATAAAAATTTAAAATTATAGATACTTTTGTCTTTTTACAAATTATAAATATACAATTTTTTAATTTTTTTACTACTAGTTAGTTTATAATTTTATAACTATTACTATTTATTAACTTTTTTAAATAAATATTTTTATTAACTACTACTATTTCATTATAGTATTTTATATAATATAATATAAAGATTACTATTAATATTATACTAAAAACTAAATATTATAAGTATTTAGTTAATTAAATTTTAAATAGCTAAAAAAATAACAAATCTTTTTTTAGCTATTTTAAAAGATAATAAAAATAGAAAAAAAGAGCTTAAAAAGAAATAAAGTTAGCTAAATAAATAAAAATATTAAAAAAAGAAGACATATTTTTTATTTAAGCTTTTAGCTAATTTAAAAAAAAGTTATTAAAAGTAAATTTACTAAAAAATAGTTTTTAAATTTAAAATTACTTTTTTTACTACTTAAAAAAAATATATTATCTACTTATATAATAAAAATAACTACTATATAGCTATTTAAAAAACATTAAATTTTATATACTAAATAGCATAATATTTATATATACTTAACTATATTTTACTCTAAGTTTTAAAAGGTATAATAAAATAATAATAAATACTACTTATTAAAAAAAGATAAATTTATAACTTAAATATTTAAAAAGCTTAATTTTTTATTAAAAATAAATGTTATAATCTAATTGAATTTAAATATATTTTGTATAAAATTTATATACATTTATTATTATTTTATATTATTTATAGTTTTAATAAAAATATATAGTAAAAATATATATTAAAAGAATTTAATTAATAAAAAGCATTTAAAAAAGTTTTTAAATAGTAGTTTTATTAAAATTTAGTTAAAATTTATTTAATTATAATTATTAATTTAATTTTTATAAAAAAAACTAATATATCTAAATATTAAATAAAAAGCTAGCTAGTATTAACTTAATAATACAAAAATAAGAAAATAGTTAAATTAATTACTTATAGTTTAACTATATTTACTTTAGTATTACTAGCTATATATTAAATATATTAAATAAAATCTACTATTAGTATATTTTAGTAAATATTATTAATTCAAATAAAAATCTTAAGTTAAACTTATTTTAATTTTTAAGCTTTTAATTTAATAGTTTAACTAATAGGTAAAAATTTAATTATAAAGTTAAATAGTACTAAAAAAATTTTTTTTAATTAAATTTTTAATTAAATAAAAATAAGTTAAAATAAACTAAAATATTTAAGTAAGTAGACTAATATAAATAATAAATTTAGGTTAATAAATAAATAAAAATAGTAAATATTAAAAATTATTATTAGATATATATAGCTAATTTTATTATAAGCTTTTTCTTAATTATAAAATAAAAGCTTATTTTTTATATAACCAAAATTACAAATTTTAATTATTTTAAAAATAATTAAAATATTACTAAAAATTAATTAGCTTTTTATAAATTTAAATTAATATAAAAATAAAATAATTATAGTAACTAAGTTAAGCTAAAATACTAAAATTTTTAATAAAAGTTTACTATTAATTTTAAAAAGTTAATTAAGTAATAGTTAATAAAATATATTAAGTATTTTTTTTATAAAAAAAGTATATATATATAACTTTATTTAATAAACTATTAGATTTATTAATAAAAAAATAGTTAAATTTTAAATTAAAATAAATATAAGTAAAGTTATAAATTATTTATAAAAATATAAATAATATTATTTAAATTAAAGCTATTAGCATTTAAGTAATTATATAAAATTTATAAGTTTTTAAAAAGTAAATTATATTTTTTTGATCCTTTAAAAATAAAAAGATTATAAAGTAGTATCAGATTATACAAAAAAATACAATTAAACAAAATCAACTTAATAAATCCCAAACTTATTTCTATAGTAAACAATATGAGATAAACTTAATAATATTTACAAATGTATACAAATATACTTCAAAACCCTAATTATTAATTATTGAATACCCAGATATATAGATTTTTAATGAATTATAGCTTAATCTTAAATTTTAATATAGTTTTTCTATCTAAACTACTTAAATAGCTACTTAAATAAACATTTCACCAAATATAATTAAGCATAATTCAAATAGTAGTAAGTAATTTTGACAAAGCTATTATGGGTAATAAGTAGAGTAATAATCTATATAAAGTAGAATTTAGAATAAAAGCTGACCTTTTTGAAGCTTTAGAGAAAAAAGTTCAAGTAAATGATATTGATATAAAAATAGTTTGCTGCTATCACCATAACAATAACTTTATGTCAATTTACCTGTCAGGTATTCCAGATAATATAGTTGGCCTTGAACTAAAGGCTTAAATGTCTGAGTATTACTTCAGATATAGTAGAGTTATTAAGGCCAAAAATTTAAAAGATTGTAATAGTACTGGATTATAGTATACTTAAGAATACATTATAATAGATCCAATTAAAGAAGTAAAGAATAATTTTAATAGTATTTTCAAAGTTATAGTACTTAATAGCAAAGCTATACTTATTAATTCTAAAAAGGTAGAAGCGTGCTGCTTTTGCTGCAAAGTAATAGAATATATTATAATATCTGGTTTTTAGTGTGATATTAGTGGCAATTTTTATATTATGCGGTACAAAATACTATAATGCAGAAGTGGCAATAAATATAAGTATTTGCATGAAAAAGTTAGTAAATGGTAATAGAGTGAGATTGATTTTATTATCAATCATAGTAGCAACAAACATAAATACCCAGTAAGCAATGTAAACAAGCAATATTAGTAGAAATTTAGAGGCAAAGTCAACATGCATTTGTAAATAGTCCAGGTTGCAAGTAGTGATAGCTGTAAGGTCTGCAAACTACCTAGTGACAAAAAGGCAGCTAAATCCTACATATAGGATTTATAGAAGGAGATGAGGGCATTTGCAATTTCAAATGGCCTTTACGTCTCCAATAAAATAGAGTAATAATAATAAAATAAAAACAAAAAAAGAATATGAATGTCTTACTGTAGTATAGCAATATTGGCTTAGTGAGCAATTTAGTATGTTTGAAGTAATTTTGAGGAAATTTAAGTTGTTAGCTGTTGGGATTTGTTATATATTGACAAAGTAAAGTTTTTTGTTAATTAATACTGGCAGCTATACTAGACTTGTTTTTAGATACTAAACTTGTAAGTTTTTGAGTAAGAATAATGAAACAAAAAACATTTCTTTATTTAAAATTTCAATTAAATTATTGAGATTTATTATATAAGGTTGTTGAAATAAATTTGTATAATTTCATTATTTGAAATAAGAGAAAAAATAATAAAAATTAAATAAGCTTGGAAAAAGATGGTAAAAAAAATAATGAAAATAATTATTAAGTTAGCAACTTATAAAGTTGCTGAGTGACAGAACATCACATATATTATAAAGAAGTGTATATAAGAAAAGTATATATATATAATGAACATCCCACTTACTAGTTAATAGAGATGTAGAAAAAAAATTATACTACTGTTTAAAAAAAATGCTATATTCTGCAAATAAATATATACTAGTTTGGAATTCAAAAACAGATACTAGTTGAATCAGTAGTAAAATATACAAAAGTTACCTATAAACAATTTAGAGTATAACTACTTTAACCTAAATTATAAAAATATAAAAAAAAATCTCTCTAGCTCAAAAGAAAAAACAGGACTACCAGATATAGTTACTAATCAACTATAACTAAATCTGCTAGCAACTTTATTAAAATAATATAAAATAATAATAAACCTAGCTAATATTAAAAATATTACTACTGACTTAACTGTGATAAATAATATTTTTTTAACAACTGATTCTCTATACTTTTAAAATAATGTTCTGGATAATATAATATCTGATATATATAATACTAATAGCCTTTAAATAGCAGCTTTTTAACCTTCTAAAAAATATTAATATCCTAAAATTATAAGCATTATCTAAATAAACAAATACAAATCTAAATTTTAATATACAAAGTAGCAGGTTTAAGAGTCTACACTAACTCTATAGCTTTTAAAAAGTAAAATTATATATTTTCAATAAATATTTGCTTTTTAAATATATGTGGTTTTAATATAATAGCCAAAAAAACCTTAACCTATCACTGACTTTACTTAGGCTAGCATAAAATTGACTTACCAGTATTATAGAAGCTTTACTTCAGTGAAGGTAATAATTATAGAGTAGAGAAAAAATTCAGCTTTTTTACTAATCTTTGGACTAAAAAAGTAGGATAAATTATTAGAAACTCTTTAATTTAGTATTTAGATTATAAAGTTATAGATGAAGAAAAAAGAATATTATAAATGTAATTAAAACTATATAATAAGATAAATATGAGACTAATTAATATATATGCTTTTACAAAAAAGTAAGAAAGGTTTTTATTTTTTAATAAGCTAGTATAATTGACCTTACCTAAAATAAATATAGTAATTGGATATTGGAACTTATATTTAGATATATAAACTGATAAATATTTCCCCATATTTACAGTTTTTAAGAATCAATAGGTTTTTAAGAAAACTATAATATGGTTACAACTTACTAATATAAATACCAAATATAAAAACTAGAAGTTAAATATTATTAAGTGAATAACTTAGTTTAAATAATTACATAAATTAGCTTATAAACTAGATATATGCTTTGCAAATAATGAATAGTTCAACTTTGCTAGCACACCAACTGTTAGTTCCTCTTTCATTGATATAAATTACTACTTACTTTCAATTATTTTTACTAGTATAGATTAGCTACCACCAAACTATAACTTATGTTTATTTACAGACATTTTTAAAAATACTGGTTAAAAATAGAAATTAAACAACCTAATATATAATTTAAAATTATTTTTTATCTCATTTTCTATATTTAAGAAAGAAATATTAAGACTGAATATAAAATATAAAAATACTTAAAGAAATAGAAATCTTGCATAGTTAGAAAAGTTATATAAGCTAAACACTATTTGAAGATTTATTGTCAACTAGTTCCATTACCTAAATAGTAACATAGCTGAAATAAAGCTAATGACAAAGTTATTAAAGTTATTAAAAACTATCTTTTTATTATAAAAACCTAGATAAGAGTTAACCAGAATAATAATAAAAACTGTTTAACTTAATACTTTCTCAATTAGCTAAAAATGAAATATATTAATTTTGCATAATTTATAGTAATAAAAGATTATACTAGAATAACTAGCTCAGCTATAGTTAGAGAAGAAGTAAGTAAATTTTATTTAAGCCTATTTTTAGATAAAGTTTTCCTAAATTATAATATAAACTTTTTTACTTATATACTACTACTTACACCAAATATGTTAGTTAATCAAAAAAAAATTTACTGATAATACTGATAACAATAGAGGAAATTAATTATATTTTAAATCATCTTTCAAAGCATAAAGCACTGGGTCCAGATAGTATATCTTTTGAATTTTATCTTAAATATAGTTATATAATTAAAAAAAAGTTATTAAATATATTTAACAATAATTTAGTAAATAATATACTAATACCTAGCTAATCAAAATACATAATTTGCCTACTTTACAAAAATAAAGGTGTACTTGAATTGCTAAAATTTGACATCCTATATTTTTTTCCAATATAAATATAAAAATATTATCAAAAATAATAAACAATAGGCTTAAAAACATCTACAATAAAATTATTAGTAGAGAATAATATAGTTTTATCCCTAGCTGATCAATCTAAAACAATATTATTTAGGTTCAAAATACATTAAATAATGGAAGCTTAAATCTTACTAAGAGTAGTCTAGTATTTATGGATTAAAAAAAAGTATATAATAAAGTAAACTAGATGTTTTTGAAAAAATATTAACTTGATTTGGTTTTTCTTCCCAGTTTATAGAATGGATCAGCATAAAAGTTAGTAAAGATATACTAATAATATATAGCACTTATGAATAAACTGAATAAATATGAGTTGCATAAGACCTTTACTAGGATAATCTGTTATCCCCTCTATTATATAAAATCACTTTAAATCCTCTATTTAGAGTACTTAACAGCCTAATGATAGATATCCAACAATCTTTAAAATTAATATTAAAAGCAATTGCATTTACTAATAACTTAGTAGTAGTATGTAGCACATAGTAAGATTTAGTATATATGGATTTACTTTTTCAGCTATATTAAATATATACAAATGCAAAAATTAATAAAAATAAAATTGAGTAGATCAAAGTTAGATCAATGTCTACAACTAAATTGATAATATCCTTTCAAAATAAAAATAAGGTATTTAAATATTTATATATTTAGTTTTTAGCTTTTAGTGTAGTAGTAAACTACTGCTACTAGCTATTATTAGATAGACTAAAGGCTAAAAATAGCTAATAAAGTAACAAAATTTTATTCTTTGCAGATAAAATAATTGCTATTAACAATTTTCTTTATAGTAGACTATATTACTTAGTATACATTATATTTTTTGATATAGGCTGGATAAAAAAAGTTTCTACTTAGACATACTACTAGCTTTAAAGTACTTATAAGTATCCTCTTACTAGTATTAACTAGGCTATTAAATTTATTATACTAGATATTATTAGCCTATCAAACTTTAAACAAGTATATAAATAGATATTTTGAAAATTGTTTAGTAAAATGTTTTATAACTCTTGCCTTGAAATACTTATAGCATTTTGCCAAATCTGGTTATATTATTGTGGAACTCACAGTTTATTTGGGGCAAATAGACTTATAAGCCAATTTATAGATGTAGGTTATAATTTTCTTCTTATATGTAGATATTAATATATAGTCTAAATATATATAAAAAGCTGGAATTTATTCTGGATAGTTAGTGTAAATTATTCATTTTGTCTCTCTAGAATAATAATAGCTTTAAAGTGAAATTTAGAAAATATAGTAATAGTTTTTAACCCAATACCACAAATAGTAAATTTAGCAAGAGTCCCTAACTTGTTATCTAGAAATACTAGTTTGTTAGTTAGAATTGAAATATGAAAAGAGTCTACTTATAAGCTATTACTTTATATAGTAAAGTTCTATTATAGAAAATACTATATAATGTTTTTTAGACAGAAAATAGAATTTCTAATTTTGCTCACCTAGCAAAAAACTATATATAGTGCTTTTAAGCTATAGATTTAGTATATTACTATTTTTTTTATACTTTACAATTTATTTAATATAGGCATGAGCATATAAAGCTAGTAAACTAATACTATTATTAGACTATATTAGTTTTGAGTAGTTTTTCAATATTTTATCCTACTTAGATTCATATAAGAATATAATTAAAATAGTAATTTTTTTAGCACTTTGGAAATTATTTACTATCTATATCTAATATATTTACAAAAGCATCTTCAAAGTAATAGCAATACAATTATGCTAAATTCTCCAAGATACTTTTCTTTATTATTTTGCTACATCCTAAAAATTTAAAATACAGGTATATTTTTACTTCAAACTTAAATTACAGAAACTTGAAAAGATAAATATATATATTTAGATAGTCTAAGAAAAAAATTCTACTTCCAACCCTTAATTATAGACTAAACTTTTAGCAAAACTTTAGGTTTAGCCTTTTATAGAGTTTATTTAATATCTTTAATTTTAGCCTTAATTTATTAGTTTAAATAAAGTTTGGCCTAATAAAAAAAAAGTAAATTATATTTTATAAAGCTTAGCTTAAAAAAGTAAAAATAAAAGGCAGTAAAAAGTATTTTAAGTTAAGATAAGCTTAAATTTAAAGCTAAAAAAAAGTAGTTTTTATTTTTTTTAAAATTTTATAAAAGTAAAGCTAATTACAAAAAAGCTATATAAGTAAAAACTATTTAATAGCTTTATAAAAATAATAATAGTAGCTGCTTATTAAACCTTTATTAGTAAAAATATTCAATTATATATTTTTTAAATTTGTATACTTAAAGAGTATTTAGCTTATTAGCTAAAAATTTTTTTTTAAATAATTTTTTTTAAATTAATATATTTATTTATTTAGTTTAAATAAAATTTTATTTAATAAATAAATAATTTTTATAATTTTATAAATGCTTTTATTTATATAAAACTTATTTTTATATATATAAACTTTTTACTTTAATATTTATATTAATTATATAATAGTTTAATATAAATTTACTAAATTAAAAATTATTTAAACTAGTAATAAACTAGCTATATATAAAATCTTAATAAAGTAAAATATTTTAGAATTATTAGTATACTATTTAGTTATATAAGCTATTAAAAAAGTTTTAAAGGGTTTAAAAATATTAATTAAATATATATATATTTATAAAGTAATAAAGTTTTATATAAAAATAAAAAGCTAAATATATTTATAAAATATAGTAATAAAATTAAAAAAATAATTTTATTTTTATTTATACTATATTTTTTAAGTAAAATAAAATAAAATAAGCTTAAAAAAGTTAATAATTTACTATAGCTAAAAATCTAATACTACTTATAGTTAGAAATTTTAATTAAACTTATTATTAGAAGTAAATTTTAAAAAAACTAGTTTAAGTACTAAAATTTAAAAAAAATAGTATAATTAAACTAAATAAAAGTTATACTAATATATTATAACTAAAACTACTAATATAAAAAAATAATAAATGATAAAAAAATTTATAATCTAATATTAAAATTTTATTAATAATTACTACTATTTCTAACTACTGCTTTTATATTAAAAATATATAAAGCTATAATATTATTTTTATAATAATTATAAGCAAAACATTTTAAAATATAATAGTTTATTTAAATTTAAATTGATAATACTTATTAATACTAAGAAATTTAATATAATATTTTGTTAAGTAATTTTTAATAAAGAAAAAATTTATTATTATTATTAGCTATTAAGTATAAATATATATTTTTTTTATTTTTAAACTAATTTACTAAATTTAAATTGATATATAAATAAAGCTATAAATTAATTATTATTTTTATTATAATTAAATATAATTTATTAAAATAATAAATTTAACAAAAATTTAAAAATTTAAAACTTTATATTTATTTAATAATTTAGTTTATATAGTTTTATAAATGTTTTTATAAATTTTTATTATTTTAAATTTAATTTTTTAAATTAAATTTAAAGTAAAAATTCTTATTATATTTTTTTAAATAAAACTTTAATAACTTAAATTAGTATATTTTTATATCTTAAAAGTTTATTAATAAATATTGCTGCTATTAATTTAAAAGTTATAAAAAATACTATTTAAATATTTTTTATAAAGAGATAGGAAATAGTAAGTAAAGATTTCTAATAATAATTTACTAAAATTTTAATTACTATTAATTTATTTAATATTTTAAATTTATAAAAATTAAAAAAGTTTAATTAAATAGATTATTTTAAAAAAAATTACTTTATATATTAAAAAAATAACTTATTAAATAATAGTAAGCTTATATTAATAGTTTTAATAAAATAAAAATAATTAAAATTTTATTACAAATTAATTTTTTTAGCTTATAAGTACTAATTATTTTTTAAATTAATATTTTATTAAGTAAAATTCTAAAAGTAATGTTTTATAAAAGAATATTATTATTATTTATACTTTATAAAAAGAGAAATTATAATTTTTATTAATAATTTTTAAAAATATTATATATATAATATAAAATTTTAATATTTTTAATTAGGTTAAAATTTTAATATATAATTTTTATAATATAAAAAGCTATTTGAAAAGCTTAATTTTACTAATATATATATAAGTATATAAATTTAAATATATTTTTTAATAATTAAAATAATATAAAAAAGAAAAATTATATATAAAATATATAGTTATACTTTAAAATAATTTTAAAATATTATATATATATATATAATTTTTCTTTTTTATATTATTTTATAAGTTTATTATAAAATATATAATTAATATAATTAAACTTATAATAATAATTATATAACTACTATAAATAGTATAATTTTATTTATTAAGTATAATATTTATTATACTTTAAGCTTATAACTTTAATATTTTTATATTTATACTTATTAAATTATAAATATAAATTAATTATATCTAATATTTAGTTAACTTAAAGCTAGATTAATTAATAAAATAAATAAATAATTTAAATTATACTCTAAGTTTATATTTATACTTTGGTATATAAATTTATATTTTAAAATAAAAATATATATTACTAATATAATTATAATTATAGCAAATTAATTTTACTATTTAATTAGGCTAATTATAATATCTTTTAACTATAATATAACTTAAAAATATTTTAATATTTATATTTATACTTTTTATTATAGATTTACTTTAAATATTATAAATATGCTTTAATTATATAATAGGTATTTATATATATATATATTAATTTAATATACTATAATCATAGTTATAACTTTATTACTTATATTATAAGTTTAAATTTCTAATTATATTAAGATTTACAATAGTAAAAATACTTATTTCTAATTATAAATATTTTTAACTACCTTTTAATTATTATATTTTAGTTAAAATTACTTTTATATAATAAGTTAAATTCTTTAAATTAGAAAAATACTTTAAATTAATAAAACTATTTTTATAATTTAATATATATTAAATGTATTTAAGTTTTAAGTTACTAATAATATTTTAAATACTATTTTAACTTTTTAGTTTATTAAAAATAATAAATTAATTATTATTTAAATATACTGCTAATAGTATATTAGCTATAATGTAAAAATTAATAATAATAATAATTTTTTTAAAATTTTAGTTTTATTATAAAATTAATATATAAAAAAGCTTAATATTATAAAATATTTTTATTTAGATTTTTATAATTTAATAAAAAACTTAAAACTTTAAATAGATTAAATATATAAGATTTTTTTATTAAAAAAGGCAAAATAAAAAATATTTTTAAAAAAAGTTATAAAATTTTTATAAAGTTTTATATTTTTTAAAAAAATAGTATTTATTATTAAAATTCTAACAATAAAAGTAATAGCTATAAAAAATTAAAAAGTTATTATTTTAATTTAAACTTAATTTTAATTTAATTTATTTTAAAAATTAATAAATTTGTATATTATAATAAATGTTATAAAATAAGTTTATATATATTATATAATAGTATATGTAATTTTACTAATATTATTTATATTTAAAAATTTTAGCTTATAAATAGATTTTAATAAAGTATACCAAAAGTATAGTATTTTACTTTACTTTTAAACTTTTATATATAAAAAGTAGATTAAACTATAAATATAATTTAAATTTATTAGGTATTTAAACCTTATTTAATTTTAAAATTAAATTAACTATATTTAAAGATAACTAATTATTTATATAAATAAATATTATAAAAAATAAAGCTTTTTTAGTTTTTAATAAAACTTTATTTATTTTAAAAGTTTAAAATAAATATTTTAATATATTTAATTTTTAATTTTCTAATTTTAAAATAATAAAATAATAAAATTTTAATTTTATAAAAAAATAATTTACTATTAATTAGTAACTTTTTAGACTATTGTTAAATTAGATCTTTTTATTATTTATTGTAATAACTAAAATTATTTATTTTTTAAAATATTATTGAAATTAAGCTTATAAGTTTTAAATAATACTTAATAAATAATCAATTATTAAAAAAAGTTATAAATAGTAAAATTTTTATCAAATTAGTTTAAAGTAATAAATTTTACTCTATTATAGTTTATTAATACTAAAAATAAATAAAAATTTATTAATTAGAATAAAATAAAATAAATAAGTATTTAATTTATTAAATTATTAGTTATTTTTAAAATAATTAATTCTACATATAGAATTATTTAAAATAAATAAATAAATAATAAAAAATATATATATAATAAAATTATATAAGCTTATTATTTTTAGCCTAGATTTTTTTTATAAATATTTAAAGTTTTATATTAGAAATTTTACAGTTTAATTTAAATTAATAAGCTATAAATTGTTTATTTGTTTTTAATTAAAATTCTTATATTATACTTTTTAGTTAGCTTTATTAATAAAAGTAACAAGTCCAAATAGTTTTTGCTATATATATATTTATACTAGATTATAAATAAGTTTTTCTTTATCTTTTTATAATATAATTTGCAAATTTAGTTTTAAATTACATAGTAGAAATGTGAATGAATTTCATTTTAATTAGAATTAAAAATCTTAAAATATTTGTTCATTATAATATTAAAGCTTGTTTTAAAACTTTTAACCTAATTTTTAACTCTTTAAAATACCATATAAAACAAAAAGCTAATATAAAATTCACTTAAGTTAATAAGCTTATAAATAAATATATATCAGTATATTGAAACTAAATCATTATAAAGTTTAGCTTATCCCTAGTAAAACAATCGCAAAAATAATAAAATATTTGAGCAGTTAACTATGTAAACAATAGTTTTAAATCATGATCCAATGTAATAAACATATACCAAATTTATATATTACTATAATAAATTAAAAGATATATTATTGTAAATAGATGTATATACACCTGAATTTAAATTATTGCTAAGATAAAACCGAATATTCATCTTGTAGCTAAATTAATAGAACTAGCCAAGGTAGCAAAAATCAAGGGTCAGTTGAAGAGAGCGTAGAGTAGGCGTAGGAACTCAACGGGAATATTACACCATTACCCGGCCTAAATAAGCCAATGAGTCAATATAAAACAATTTGTATTACATGGATTGAATGGGCAGAAACCAATGGTAGATTTTAGTACCCATAACTTCTTCGACGTTCCTTCTAGAAAAAAGGGTAAGAGTTAATTAATTAGTTAAATGCGAAAAATACTTAGTTCCAATATCAAACACGTTCAAATATCTCGAAGCGGTAGGAGGATCGTTATCCATCTTGTACACAGTTCTTTCCAAATTCTCTATAGTAGTCCGATTACTAGCAATTAAGTAGACATGGAAGCCTACGAAGAAAAGTAACATAATACCGAACAACCCAGTCACAAATACTAAAAAGAATATTTGGAATTGCTCAATAGTTATACCCTATAGTATCAAAGTTTAGATTAACTTGAATACGTGCAAAAAATAAGTTACATTAGAAGTGTAAAGTAATCTGATAACGCCGGGGATTAAGCTTAACGCTATAAATAGACAGAAGATCAACGAGTAGGCAATAAATTGAATAAAAAACTTTTGGTTGAAGTAACCTACACAGTTATTTATCCTAAAAACAAAATGTATATTAGTTGTAAAAACATAAAAATTAAAATATTACCATGGGCAGTGGCTAAAAAGATAGAAGATAAAATATTAATACAACTATTCTGATAAGAAAAATAGTAAAACTTACTGATCCATCTTTAAAATACATCTAGAAAATAAAAAAGAAAAGTGAATACTTATTTGTTAAAATTAACTTACTCTCCGCATATAGAACAATGGTGACATCTGTCTGGTTTATCAAAGTTACATTTCCTACAGTACCTCTTACTACCATCCTCCTTTACCGTAAGCATCTGAAAGAAATGATCGGTAGGTACAACTCCAGTATTTGTATTTGTATTTGTATTTGCGTTATTACTGTTATTCGCTTGGCGTATCAGCATCCTTCGAAGTTGGTCCGCTTCAATAACACTTCCGTTAGATAGTAGCTCAGTTTCGGTATCACCTTGGTCGGGATCAGGTACACTCGTTAAGTCTAACCAAGCCTTTAAAAAAAGTTACAAAAAACTCGAGTTAATATAATAAACGATAAACTGTTTCTACTTGTCTTGGGGTACCTGGATGTACGGTAACTACCATGAAGTAGGACCATAAGAACATAACAAACAGAATGTTATAGATTACCATCAATATTATTTCTATTAAAAATTCAATACTGTTACTACCAAGTTACTTGAAAATATTTACTTGTAGCTAAAAAATCCATATCTAATAGTTGAGTACAGAAAATGTAGTTATAGACGTAGCTGGACCAGAAAACTATCAAACAACATAGTACTATAGGTATATATCCAACTATCTTTATTATACGCAAACGTAAATTCTTTGCCATTCCAAATATTATTACTCTTAAAATACACTATTAATATTTAAACTCTTCGATTTCTAATTTGTAATTTTGAGGCGCTAGATTTAAACTGATTTATCCTCTCTTCGTTGTTGCTTTCTCTTGGCTATCGATATTTCTAAGCTCTCTTATGCTTTTGGAAAATATAAAGGGACAAATTTCCAAAAAAAATGGATGCTTTTTAATATTACAAAATTTGACGAGCCAATATTCTAATTTATCGATTAGAGTGAGTAGTTTTGGATAAAATATTATAGCGAAGTTGCTACAGGAAAACAAATTACTCCATAATAGATAACAGAGCCGATAGAACCTATCTAGCACAAACACAAAAAGACAACAATTACTGAAAGGAACAATAGAATGTTAACCTGCAAGAACTGTTATAGAAAGTACGATCCAACTCAAAACTTGCAAGAATGTTATTACCATCCTTTAACCTACGTCAACAGACCACACCCTCCTGATCATTATTACTATGAGATAGATGATAGTAAACTAGTAGACCACAAATTTGATAATGAGTTTTGGGATTGTTGCGGTAAAGTTGATATAAAAGATGTAGGCTGTAAAGTTCAATTTCATCAAAATTTCGATGAAAATTAAAATTTTTATTTTTCTAATTTGTGATAAGCTTGTTTATATTCATAGTTGTTGGAGTGATAAATTTTAAAATTTAATTAATAAAGGAATGTATTTTTTTATTATATTCAAACGTTTTGATAAAGAAATAACAGTTTACTTTAACATATAATTTAAAATTATAAAATATTTGATTTTACATATTAAGTTTAAAACGTTGTATCCATTTAAAAGTTATTGTACACTACCGAAGCTGGTAAAAGAAATACGTTGTTTCAAAACTCTCTATCCTTTAAAATTTTATGTAAGTTGGAGTATTAAAAAAGCATTAGCCCCTAATCAAAAATATCAAATATCCAAACTCAAAAAGCTAGTCAAATTACCCTTTTTATCAAACAAACGCCAGCATTTTAATTATCACCAAAACGACACGTTATAAAATAAATAATATGAGTGCCAACAAGGTGATCCAACATATTTTAAAAGAAAAGGATGCATACAAGATACTTGGGGTACCGAAAAATGCAAGTTTAGTTCAGTTACGTAAAGGGTACATAAAGGTACTGAATTCCAGATGTTTTATAGAATTAAATTTTTATCCTATTGTTTTTGTAGCAAAGTAGATTTTGTCACCCAGATAAATATCCCAACGAGCCTTTAGCAACTAAAGCATTTCAAAGTAAATAATCCTTATACTTGAAGCACCTTATACTCTCGGTCAAAAAACTAACAAGAGCTGTTTTTACCTAGAATTATCAGAAGCTTACCATAAAATATTACAGAAAGGTTCGCTGAACGATGGACCTGTATATCCTAACATTGAGGTGGATAACGATATAATAGAAACTTTACAAAGCTTATATTTCGAAATAATGTTGGGTAACTTCGACAACCTATTTACAGCTATAGAAGTTATAAATTCAACCTACAAGTTAAATTTAAATTTCGATAAAGAGTTACTTAGATTTTTTTTGGAAGAGGTTAGAGATTTGCTATTAGGTAATTGAAATAGTACATTTACATTACGCTAACATTATCTTTATATTTTGCAACTTATAGAAGGTGATAAATATTACAAGATAGTTGAACGCTACTTTTATATTTTAAAAGAACTAAATCTCAAACTTTACGATTGTCCTTATTTTAATGTACTAGATAGGATCAAACTCTATTTCAAGATAATACTACTTACTTTAAACCTAGTTTACGATTTTATATTTTTAGTTACAGTGATTACTTTATTTATAATCCTAATAATAAGGAAGATTGTAATCATAGCTAAGAACATCAAAATACCAATCCCAAGGAGGAGGAAAGCTAGCATATTGAAGGAGAAGGTACCAGCAACGTAAGGCTTTGAGTTTTATTAAGCTCACGAATGATTCGTTTAACAACTAAGGTTTGGTTTAATACCTTAAGTAATTTTTGCATCCAAATTCGTTTACCAAGTTGGTTTGTTGATTATGTCTTTTCAAGTTACTGTAATTTTAAATAAATTATCATTTGTCAATAATTAAAACTTAATATATATATTATATAAAAACATAAATCTTAAAAAATTATAATCATAATCGATTTATTGTAAACGTATTTAAAAAGGTTAAACTATAAATTATTGGTTCTTGCGTAATTTTCCTTAGTAGATAATATGGTTAAGAAGTTCACCTGCATATTTCCTATAGATAAAACTAAAAATTAACATGCGCGCATAATCATAATTGAATATTTTTAAGAAAATTGGAAGTTAAGCAGAAATTCGGTGAGCAGTTCGACAATTTTTGAATTATACCCATCAACTCGGATAATTTAGAATTTTTTAGGATTTTGGACTTGTAGATAGTTTTAACTCAAAGTCGAATTTGAATTTCAACTTTACCATCTCTTTGAGTTAACTCTTAATTATCCTAGTCGTTATTTTGGTTTGAATATTTTAATACAACAAATAAAATTGGTTACCATCTTAGGAAACAACTGTATTGTATCTAGCCTATTACTGGTACCTAATAAGTTCCCACCTCTTTATACTTACTCAGTAGAATATTTATCACTTCCATTAAATTAGTTTCAGATACACTTCCTAATAGTTACTCAATTCTTTAAATTTTAAAGTATATTACTATAATAAATATAAAAACATTACAAAGTTATATTGAAGGTTGGTATAACTATTATACCTGCAATTTGGGAAGTAGCCTGTAGTTGATCTACATACACTTTTCACTTAAAGTTCGTAGGAGTGAGCTACCGTTTTATAAGGCTTACATCCAAATATATATTTTAAAATTGTACAGGTTTAATAGATTACTATGATGTGAAAAAAACTACAACTATCTAAATGTTTTTATGATAATCTTAATCATTCAACTTATTTAGTTTATCTTTAGTACTCGATGGTTCGTAACTGTAATCCGCAGCACTCGATACCGGTTTAACTGGCATCTTTTCTTTAACTTCATAATTAGATATAAAGTGTTTTAAATAACTTTTAGTTGCATTTTTTGTAGGGATGGCTAACAATTGTAGTTTATCTGAAACTAAGCGAATTACAGGATTACAATGGTGTTATGTTATAAATTGAATTTTGTTAAGGTAGGACAAACTAAAAAAGAGCAGAAGTAGGATCCAAAAAAAAATTAGCAAAAATAGATGAACGTTATACATAACTGACAACATAGTTTAAACAATTTATTTAGACCTAGAATAACTTATAGGTTCAGAAATACACTAAACTTATTAACAATAAGTTCAATATAGCTTTGTTTAGAGAGTTTGAGGACAAGCTGTAAGAGTTTAACTAAATGGTTTAAGATCTTATATATATATCCTGCTAGAATTAACTTTAAGATAAAATTAAAAGGAAGCTTTAGCATTGGTGGTAAACCAGATAATTGTAATATAAACAGTTAACTGCACTACATATATTAAGATTATATTTGGAGTAATTTAAGTAGGTACTATATAAATGTTTAATTTTAAATTATAGATAATATTGATTAATTATACTTTTATATAAATATATATATTATAAGATTTTTAAAATGCTAACTTACTATTTTATTTAAATAAAAAGATTACAGTGATTAAAAAAATTTCTAGATATAAATAAATTAATAGATTTGTACTTATTAATATCTTAGCTAAAAACTTAATATTTATAAACTTTAATTTTAAAAATAAAATAAGGAAAATTTTTTTAGTTAATTTACTATATTTATATATTTAATAATTGCTTTACCTTTATACTTTTAAGTGCTATTTTTTAAAGTAGTATTTAAAACACTATATTATTTAGTTAAATAAAATTTTATTATTATATTTTAAAATATTGTAATTAGTTTAAATAAAAATTTGAAAAAAAATATCTTAAATTTAGTTAAATTAATATTTTAATTTTTTAATAGTAAACTATATTTTAAATATTAAAATATATATATATGTACTTTTTAATAGTTTTTTAAAATTTTTAATAGTAGAGTAATATAATATTTTTGAAAAATAAAGTAAAGTAAAATCAAAAGTTATATTAAAAAGGTTATTTTAAGAAAATAAACTAAATAAAGTACTACTACTTATAAGAAAATTTAATTTTATATTAGTTAAAATAACTAAACTATAGTTATTAAACTTATTATATTAATTAAAAATTTAATTAAGTAAATATAAGATATTAATTTAGCTAAAATAAAGGTAGCATAATTTTTTTTTAAAAAATATATATATATATATTAAAAATTAAAGTTAAGATTAAATATAATATAAATAAAAATAAAGTTTATTTATATAACTTTTTAATAAATAAAATAAATAAATAAAACTTTTAGTTAATTTATTATAATTAACTTAAAAGTATAACTAGGTTTTATAAAAAAAATTAATATTTACTTTATAGTACTATATTAAAATTAATATTTAAGTTATAAAATATAATATATTATATAATATAATAATTATAAATAATAAAAATATATCTGTAAATATATAATATAAGTAATAAAAAAATAAATTATTTAATAACAAATATTTATAAAAATATATATAAAGTATTTAAATAAAAAATTTATATAATTTTTTTATAAAATATAGCTTTAATGTATTTAAAAATGCAAATTAAAATAAACAGAAAACTTGCTTATTATAATAAAGTAGTTATAATAAACATATTACAGTATATGTAAATAGTATTTGTTTAAGTTTTAATAGTTTATACTAAACTTGATTTATAAATAAAACTTAATATTAAATTTTAATATAAATATTAAAAAGTATTTTTATTTTTATTTTTATTTAATTGGATATAAAATACTATAATATTAAGTTAATTTAACTAATATATAAACTAGTTTATTTTTTTGTTTTATTTATTTATATTTAAAAAATACTTTTATTAATTTTAATATATAATTTGCTATATTTTTTAACAATTTATACTAATAAATATACTAAATATATAGATTTTAATTTTTATATATAATTAAAATTATAGCTTTTTTATAATATAAGTTATTATATATAATATAGTAATTAGCAATCTTTATAATATAATATTTAAAATTAAATTTAGTAGTATTAATAATTAAAATATATAATTTTAACATTAAATTATTTTAAAATATTATTATATTAAAAAATAGTATAAAAATATTAAAATAAAAATAAAAGTATATTTATATAAAATTTTTTAATATTTTTAGTTTATTATAAAATAAAAAAGATAAATAACTTAAAATTTTAAAAATTAGTATTTTAAATTATTTATATAAATAAAATTTTTAACTTAAAAATTTAAACAATATAATTATTATAAAAAAAATTTAGTTTTTAGAAAAAAAAATTAAATTTTTTAAAAATAAGTTTAAAAAATTTAAAATTAAAACAACTTAAAAAATATATAATAAAATTTAGCTATATAGTT
>JAWQFY010000749.1:0-21428 GCA_037055185.1 Capillidium rhysosporum | reverse complement strand
CTACCTGACTGAGCTACCAAGGCCATATCTTTATTTTAAATTTATATATTTATCTATCTTCCTAAGTGCTAAACTACCATAAACTAACTAAAATTTATGGAACTGTTAATTTGATTTCTTAATAAACCGATTTTAAAATCAGTATTTAATAAATTTAAATCAAAATAAAAATTATTTAAGGTCTTAAGCTTATAAATTATTAGGTAGTTATAAACAACATAGTTTTCATATAAAGCATAGTACTAGGTAGAAGAAATTTAAACAAGTATACTAATATAAAAAAATTAATTAGGAGTTAAATTTGTATCCTTCTTATTATTTGTAAAATGTTCTATTTAATTGGACTACCAAGATTACAATTATTTTTAAATTATAAACATATCAATTTGGTAGATATTAAATTAATTAAATTTATATATATATATTTTATACAAATTTTATTTAAACTTAAATATTAAAATTTAAATAAATATATAATTGTATTTTAAGTAAAGAAATTGCTAGTTTTAGAATGCTTTTTCTACTTTACATTTTTTGCACATTTTTAGCTTTTAAAACACATTTTCACATTATAAGCTATGCTTCATCTAAATATATATGTAGAAAAAAAGGCTTAAGAATTTTTAAAACAGGATAACCTATTTAAAAGCTTTAAAAAATTTAAGGTTTATTAATATATATAATAGTTTATTTTTATAAGTTAGTATCTCTTTTTTTTAAATTTTTATTTTATTTTTAAAATTTTTTCTTTTTATATTTTTACTATATTTTTAAAGTTTTTCCTTTTTATATTTATATATTACTATTATTTTTTACTATAAATTTAATATCTTTTTTTAAATTTGCATTTAGTATCTATTATAAAAAAACTAAGTTTTTTTTTAAAACTTATTTAAAATACTTTTTATACAAAAAAGAGCTAGTTAATTTATAGTTTTTTATTTTAATTTCTTTTCACATTTGCTAAAATTAAAAAAAAAATATAAATATAAATATTTAATAATTTTATTTTAAAGTAAATATTATAATATATATATATTTAGTTATAAAGTATATTTATTTTCATATATTTTCATTATTTAATTAATTATTTATAGTAAAAATTTTAGTATACTTTACTTAAATTAGATAAAAATAATGCTATTTTTATAATTTGGTTTAGTAAAATTATTATAATTTTTTATTACTTAAAGTTAATTTTATAAATATATATATTAACTTCTATATTAATTTAAAGCTATATAATTATTATTTTTTCTCTTTTTAATATAGTAAATTTTATTTTTTATAAGATTTTTTATTAAAAATATAACTAAAAACTATTTTTATTTATTTATTTATATTATAGCTTTTTTCTCTACTAAAATGCTAAAAAAATTTAAAATTGCTAATATTTAAAATAATTTAGTTAAATTTATTATAGTTTTATCTATATTTTAATTATTTAATTATATAAAAATAAAGTAAATACTTAGACTTTAAATATTAAAAATTTACAAAAAATTAATATATAGCTTTTTTATTTAAAAGTAATAATATTAACTTTATTTAGCTTTTTAAAATTAATAAGCTTTAACAAACTTAATTATTTAGCTAATATATTACTTTTTTAATTTAATAATAATATTTTACTACTATTTTTATTACTTTATAATTAATTAGTTTTTTTTTAAATTTATATCTCTTTTAATTATATTTTATAATAGTAATTTATATATATAGTAAAAAATTTAATAGTTTAAAATAATTAAGTTTTTATTAATAAAAACTATTTATAGTATATATTTTTTAAACTTATAAAAAAATATATAACTTAAACTAGTTTTAATATTAAATTAAAATTAAAAATATTTTATTTAGATTATTACATTTAATTTTTTTTATATAGTTTATAGTTTATATTAGTACTATCTAAATAGTAGTTTTTTTTATAAAATATTAATATTTTAATAAAAATTTATAATATATATTTTTATTATAATATAAAATAATTTTAAAGTTAATTTTAATAAAAGCTTATATATACTTAATAAAATTAAAATTATAATTATAAAAAGTATTTTACTATATAAAAAACTAAAAAACTATAACCAAACTAAAACTTTAAAAGCTTTTTTAGTTTTTAAAAGTATACTCTAATATATTATTTTATATAATATTATATTATTATTAGTTTATTATTAGTCTTTATTATTTTATATATTTAAATTTATATATAAAAATATACTTTTTTATTTTTTAAAATGTATTATATTTATACCTAACTATATTAAATAATTTTAAATAGCTATAATTTTTTATTTATATATATATAAAACAGGTTTATTACTAGATTAATAATAGCTTTTTATTTAAAAATTAATAATGCAACATTATAAGCTTTGTCACCTAGCTTATCTAACTGAGCTTTACTATTATCCATCTTTTTAAATCTCTATATATTTTCCCTTTTTTTTAAGATAATAAATACTAATTTTATTTTACTAAGTACTACTTAGTATAAAACTGATTTATAATTATATTTTACTAAGTATTGCTTAGTATAAATTTATTTGTAATTATACTTTTACTAAGTATTACTTAGTAAAACTGATTTATAATCACTTATTACTAAGCAATACTTTAGTATAAGTTGATTTATAATAATATTTTTACTAAGCATTACTTAGTATAATAATTTATAATTAGAGATAAAACTTAGTATAGCTTAGTTATACTTAGCAACTAATGGAAAAATATATAAAGAGGATTGAAAAGCAAAGTTAAAGCTTTGCTTGATATTTTAAATATAACTTTACTCAATAAATAACTTACTATTAATTTATTTTTACTAGCTTTATTAATTTCATATTAGAGTTCTTTACCAAGATATCAGGACTCTCTTCTAAAATTATAAATTATTTATCCTATCTTCTATTTTTGTTCTATATAAACTACTCTATTCATTCAATATATAAATAGTTAGATCTAGGGTTAGTTGATTATGTAGGTATCTATTATACCTGGACTAAGTTTCTCTACCAGTAAAATCAACTACTATTACTACCTCTTATCTAGTATCACATTATATTAAGCTAACTCTCTGACTTGGTTTTCTTACTTTTATACTAAAATACTTATTTCATCTATAAATCATCTTAATTCAGCATACTTACAATTTTTCTCTTCTTTTTAACAGTTTATTGAATTATTAATCAAATACTTACATTAATACTAATTATACTTCTAGTAACTAAAAATATAGCTTATCTTATTTTATTACCTTTCAAAAAAAAGAAATTAAGTTCACTTAAATTTAAGTTACTAACTATCTTCTTATCAATTACAGCACTAACAATAGTAAATAATTATAATCACTTTTCTACTATGTTTTTCTAGCTTTTTCTTAACTAACACTTACTCAAAATACACTTACCTTGAGTACTTTTAGTTTAATATATATACCAGATAAGGAAATTTAAAAAGCATTCCATTTAATTAAAAACTGTAATTAGGATTTTTAAGCTATACTTTATGATAATCCTAAATTATTAAAAAGTAGAACAATTTTACAATTAGTTAAATAACTTCCACCAAATCTTCAATTATGGGCAAATTACTAGCTAAATAGAGATAATAGCTTATTTAACTTTGAAAAATTCTAACAAACAATTTAAAACTATCTTGAATCAAATACTTATTAATGTAAAATAGCTTTATAGTTAGAATCTATTTAACAAGCATCATTATCTATTTCTGAATATACTGAAAATTTCATTAAAGTTAGTAAATAGTTAAATCCAAATAAAATAACTATAAAAAATTTTTTTATTTGTAGTTTAAATGCTGGTAAGTTCCATTTAATATTAGCTATTCAAAATTCCTCAAATACTGCTATGAAATTTATTATAAATGCAGTATAACTTTTTAAGTCTCTATGTTTTCTTAAAATGTATATTTTTAATAAAGCTACAAGTTCTTACCCATATAACACTTAAAGTCAAAAAAAGAAATCTATAAAATCTACTACTAAATTTACTCTAAATAAAGGTATACTTTCTTCTTACCTTTATACCTTTTCTCTTAAGTTTCCACATATAATAATTAATATAACCTTAATAATTGAGAAAAAAAAACTTAAGTTGAAAGCATTAATAAATACTGGCTAAATAAATAATTTTATTTCTAAACAGTTTGCTAACTACTTAGAATTAAAAGCAATAAAAAAATACATTTTTTATTACAAATAGCAAAACAATTGATTTATTTACAACAATAATGCCAATTAAGATTCAACTAGGTATTTAAACATATAATTTTTAACTACAAATAGTTAAATATTTAGTTTATTTTCTTGTATTAGGAATTTTCTAGTAGGAATAATACTCCTCTTATTTAAATTTATAAGATAGAAAAATAGAACTGCATTCTAATTAGCAACTATCTATTACTTTAGATCTTCAACCTAAAACTTTTATACAACTATCAATTAATGTAGTAGCCTAATTTAAAGAATTTCAACAAACTATTCCAAACTGTTTACTTTCTTATTCTAACTTATTTGATGCTAAAAAGCACTAAAATTTACCATTCTATTCTAAGTTTAACTTTAAATTTAATTTCATTAAAAGTATAGAACCTTTCTGCTATCAACTAATATATACAATAAATTCAAAAGCTTATCATACTTTAGAAGAATATATAAAGGATATGTTGGAAAAAAAATGGCTATATAAATTTACTACCAAAGTACTCAGTCCTGTTATATTTATACTAAAATCTGATAGTAGTTTTAAACTCTATATTAATTTTTAACTACTTAATACAATAATTAAAGTAGATTTATATTCAATGCTACTTTTTGAAGATATTGCTTCTATAATCTTTGAAGCAAAGATATTTAGCAAATTAGATTTGAAAAATACTTTCAATCAAATTTGCATTACTCTAGGACAAGAAAAATTTGCTTTATTTTGCTGCCAATTAGGAATATTTATATATTATATAATATTTTTTGGACTCAAGAATACTCTAGCAACCTTTTAAAGATATATTAATTATATTCTAAAAGATATTATTAGATATTGCTATATTGCCTATTTAGATGATATTTTAATTTATAGTGTATTTACAGAACAATATGAAAAAGATTTAATTAAAGTTTGTAAATACCTTTATTAATTTTAAACTTATTTTAAACTCTCTAAATGTGAATTCTTCTAAAAGAAAGTTAAATTTTTAGAAAATGTTATCTTTTTTAATAGAGATATGATTTGTTCTAACTATTTAAAATCAATTTAAAACTTTTCAGTACCAACTACTAAAACACAACTTTAAGCTTTTTTAAGTACTATTAACTTTTTACAATAATTTATTAAAGATTTATCTAACATTTAAAGACCTTTATCTCAACTTATATTAAAAAAAATAGATTTTAAATAGCTTTTTATTCACTAATATACATTTAACTAAATTAAAAATTTATTAATAAAATTATCCATCTTACTTTACTCAAATGTTACTAAACCTTTTATAATTGAATGTGATGCTTCCAAATATACTATAGAATCAATTTTATTATAAAAAAAGTATGATAAAAAAGAATACCCTATTGCTTACTATAATAAGAAGTTAAGCTTTGCTAAGATAAATTATTCAGTCTATAATAAAGAACTACTTTTTGTTATTAATACTCTTGAAAAATGGGAATATTTATCAATAGGTTTTTCTTTTAAAACTATAATCTGTACCAATAATAAAGCTATTAAATATTTTTTTGGAGTTAAAAAATTGAACTTATAACAAGTATGCTGGTCATAAAAACTTGATTTATTCAATTATAAAATTGAATATATTAAAGGATCTTAAAATATTCTACCTAATTTACTTAGCTGTAATACTAAACTACAATTTTTTAAAGAAAATCTAAAAAAACTACATACTTTTTCTCTTATTCCAAGCTTAAAACTATCAATTTTACTTGAAAATACTGACCAAAGTAGTTTAATACTCCAAAAATCAATAGTTCTACTCAGTTTTAAACATTTATTTAAATCTAATACTTTATTATTCCAATAAGTTAAAATACTATAATCTAAAATAGCAGATACTTTAAATTACTTAAAAAAATTAAAATAACAAAAAAAATGTATATCCAAACTAATACATCTTAAATTATTTACTATTAATAATAATACTCTTTAATACTACTCTTAATATTATATTCCCAAAGAATTTTTAAAAAATCAAATTATTTAAAAAGTACATAATTTATCTATAACAGGATATTCTGGTATAAAAAAAACTTATGAATTAGTTAAAAGAGTTTATATGTGGCCAGGTTTATATAAAGATATTGAAGACTATATTAGAAAATGCAATATATACAAAATATTAAAAACTAATTGCAAAATATCTATAGGACTACTCAATTTATTACCAATTTCAAAAAAACCTTAGCTATCAATTGCTACTAACTTTGTTACTGGTTTTTCTTCCTGTTATAAATATAATGCTATTTTAATAGTAGTAGATATATTTAGTAAGTATGAAATTTTTATACTTTATAAAAAATCTATTAACTCTAAAGAAATGTCAAATCTCTTCTACCAAAATGTTTTTATTAATTAGGGATATCTAATAGAAATAATGTTAGATTGAGGACCATAATTTAACTTATAATACTGGCACTTTTTCTTATAAAGCTTAGGAATTAAATATACCTTAACATAAGCCTACTATCCTCAATTAAATAATTAAACTGAACAACTTAATAAAATTCTAATTAAATATTTTTGAGCTTATTCAAATACATCTTAAAGCAATTAGATAGACTTATTATATGAAGCTTAATTTGCTTATAATAATTGAACTTAAAAATTAACAAAAATATCATCTTTTAAATATAATCTTGGATATAATTCAGAATTTTAAGTAGTATCTAAAACAATTTAAAGTAACCCTAAGGATATACAAGATCAGATTAAGAGTATTAAACAAGTTTATAAGCAATGTACAGCTAACTTATATAAAGCTATTGCAACTATAAAGATAAAAGCTAATTATAATTGTTAAGAAAGAAAAATTTATTAAAAAGGGAATTAGGTTTGGTTATTAAGTAAAAACTTAATATTAAAAATAGTATCTTTAAAATTATTATCTAAAGTTGTTTAACTATTTAAAGTTTTTAAAGTTTATTTAAACTTATTATTTAAATTAGAACTTCTAATATAGTAGAAAATATATCCTACTTTCCATACTTTACTATTATTTTTTTTCTTATTAGATTCTATTCAATGCTTTAGTACTAAAGAAGTTGAGAATAGTTTAAAGTGACTTTTAAATATACCAGCTTTTTATGAAGTAAATTAAATTTTAAAAGCTAAATATTATAGTTAAAGTATTAAATTTTGATTAAATAGAAAGGATATCCAACTGAAGATTCTACTTGAGAAGTTTTTAGTAATTATCTACTTACCAAAAGTTTTAAAACTATTTTATTATAAAAATCTGCTTGCTCCTTCATTTAAAGAAATTTATACTCTTCTATCCTCTAAAAAGCCAATAGAGGGTAATATGACATTATAAGTTTTGTCACCTAGCTTTTTTAACTAAGCCTTACTAATATCCATCTTTTTAAATCTTTATATATTTTTCCTTTTTTTTAAGATAATAAATACTAATTTTATTTTACTAAGTATTACTTAGTATAAAACTGATTTATAATTATATTTTACTAAGTATTACTTAGCATAAACTAATTTGTAATTATACTTTTACTAAGCATTACTTAGTATAATGATTTATAATTAGAAATAAAACTTAGTATAGCTCAGTTATACTTAGCAACTAATGGAAAAGTATATAAAGAGGACTGAAAAGCAAAGTTAAAGCTTTGCTTGATATTTTAATTATAACTTTACTTAATAAATAACTTACTATTAATTTATTTTTACTAGCTTTATTAATTTCATATTAGAGTTTTTTATTAAGATACCAGGACTTTTTTCTAAAATTATAGGTTATTTATCCTATCTCCTATTTCTATCCTATATAAACTACTCTGTTCATCCAATATATAGACAGTTAGGTCTAAGTTTAATTAATTATGTAAGTATCCATTATACCTGGATCAAGTTTCTCCACTAATAAAATAAACTACTATTACTACCTCTTATCTAGTGTTATAAATAAGTTTTAATAATTTAGGCTTTTTTAAAAGCTTTTAATTTAATTATTAAAAATTATTAATATTTTATAAAATTTTAGTATTTTTTAATTTTAAAAAATTAGATATGCTTATTATTAATATAATGTTTAAGTTTAATACTTTTATGTTAATAATTTTAATTTTATTATAACTTTAATTAATATTTTTACTATAATTTATAATTATACTAAACTTATTTATTATTATTTTACTAACTTTAAAAATAGTAATAATAATTTTATAAATATATTATCTTTAGCTTACTTTTAAATTTAGTTAATTTTAGCTTATAATATTTAATTTTTTTTACTTATACTAACCTTTTTTAATTTTAATTTATAATAACTTTTAATTTTTAAAGGTAAAGTTTTTAAATTTTTATATAGGTATTAATAATAAATTAATTTTAATAAAATAAATAAATATATTTTTTTAAAACTATTAAAAAAAGTAGTATTTACTACTAAATAGTAATTACTACTCTAAAAAAAGTTGATATAAATAGCTTTTAATTAATTTTATAAGTATAAATAAATAAATAATAATATATATATTAATTTTTAGTATATTTTATTTATTACAAATTATTCTATTAATTTTTTTTAAATTATTTGTTTATATTTTGTATATATAAATATTTAATTCTATAGGATTAACTAATTAGATATAAAAATATAAAAATAGGTAAATAATAAATATTAATTAAATAGATTAGGTTAAAATTTCTCTATTTTTGAATTTTTTGAATTTTAGAAAACTAGTTACACTTATTTACTTTATATTTTAGTAAAGATAATTTAGTTTTAGATTAGCTAGAATATAAAAATTATTTTAATAATTAGTTTATATAATTTTGATATAGTTTAAATTTAGATAATGTAAAACAAATCTTTCTCTATTAAATTTCATTTAAAAATTGATAGCTTTATTTTATATTTTAAAATTGTTAATATACATAAATTTTTAAATTGAATATCATCATTAATATAATAATGTTAAGAAATAACAACTATTAAATATTGCAATTTAAAAGTATAAATAAATAAATAGATATAGTATTTATAGTGAATTTTATTGAAAAATAATGTATGTAAAAAAAGGAGATGCTACTAATATTAATGCAAATAATATATAAATTACTGGTACACTTTGATATAATCTACTTTAAAATCTTGAGACCAAGATTTAGGATCTTCAACCGGATCGAACTTCCACCCTGAACCGAAGTAGTTACCACCAACGGCAAGGTTCAGTATAAGGTAGAACTGTTGGTCGATCCATGGTTCCCCCCTTCGTTTGTAAAAGTTAGGTAGGTTGGGATGGTTCCAATCCCTTTCGGTTGCGTTAACTGAATGAATTAGATTACCATCTATGTAGTACCTAAACCCATCCTTAAGGTAATCCATGGTGAAGGTATGGTACCCTTCTTTAAGGTTCGGGTTGCTATAAGGGAATACGGTGTACAAGTTGTTAGGGAAAGGACCACCGTGGTGTAAAGTAAATTCAACTTGGTCGGGTTGAGATCCTTTCATCTCTAAAATATCGATCTCACCACCGCTAGGCCACCCGTTACCGTACTTCTCATCGCTAGGTAACAACCACAAAGTAGGCCACAAGTACCTACCGATCGGTAATTGCGCTTTCATTTCGAACCTACCGAACTTAAACGTCTTCAAAGTATGTATACGTGCTGATTTTACTGGTAGTTGCCCTTTACAAGCGTTGGGTAACTTTGAATTACATCCATCCGATTCCGTAAGTTGGTACCCGTTAGTTAAAACTTTAGGTTTAATAGTTAGTTTAGAATCGGCGAAAGTTAGTACATCGGGATGGTTTACGTAACATTGTTGTTCCAAATTACCACCACCCCAGCAGTTCACTTCCACTTCCCATCGGCTAAAGTCTAAACTTGAACCATCGAACTCTTCATGGAAATCTAACGTTAAGTGATTTACGTCCGGTAAACTACATCTTATTAAGTTGATCAGTACGAGACTACAAGTTAGCCTTAAGTTTAACAACATCTTAATTTATTATTTTAAAAATTGTACAGTTAAAAAAAAAGAATTTATGCTCGGTTGTACCACAATTTAAACTATTTATAAGTTTAAAATAGTAAGTTAGCTATTTTTTTATTGTTTACTGCCATCCACCCCAATAAAGTACAACTTAAATATCCGTTAATTTGGTACTAATTGGACCGTTTAAATAAAGTTTAGCAGCTAAAGGATGCATTTGTTGCCTATAATAAATCTAATTTAAATTAATTTTAGGCTAACCAATTCCCCATCCAAAATAAAAACATAAGTTTAAGTTAACCTTTGTAAAAGTTTAAATAAAATTCAGTTAGTAGATAAACATGGGAATATTGAACTTAAATTGGACGTGGGAAAATAAAGTTAATAAAAAAGTATGTAAGATTAAATTATATTATAACTTTAAATGTAAGTTTTAATTAAATGCATAAGTGATTAAATTTATAAATGATATATTTTTATTCTTACGTACCTTTTAATTTATAAAATAACAAGCTTGTTTTCATTAAAATTTAAATTTAATCTGATAATAACTATTAATTTTAGTAATAGTTAATTAAGCGAATTTGGAAGTGTGTAAAAAAATTGTTTCTATTTAAATTAGTTAAAGGAAATGTTCTATTGCAACTTTTATTACTACTATTTACCTATAAATTAACCATTAATAAATACTTATAGAATAAAAACTTTAAAATTTAAATTACAAATATTAATTCACTTTACATCCCTGCAACAACAACAGTTTCAATTAAATTTTATTTCAATATTTATTTTGATTAATTGCATATACAAAATTTATATTGAAATAGCTAAACTAAAGTACCATTTATAATAATTAAAATTGTAAATTAAGCATCATTAAACTAAATATTTAGTTAATATAAATAATCAAATAAGTATTTAGTAGTTCAGTCTTATATAGTATATTAATTTAAAAAAGAGGCATAAAGTTAACTCTAGTTTAAAAATTATATATATTAATTACATATTATACTTATTAGTATAGTTTCTATAGCTTACATAAATTGATAAATTAAATTTGAAAAAAAAATTATTTAATAAATTTTAGCTTTTTTTAGAATACTAAACTATCTTATTTTAGAAAGCTAGCTATTTATTATAATATTAGATATAAAAAGCTAATAAATACCCATAAATGTAACAAGGTATAATAAATATATATATATAGTAAAAAATATAAAATTAATATACTTAAAAAATTAAAATTATTAAATAAAATAAATAAATTTAAAATAGTATATAAAATTTTAACTTAAAAATAAAAGCTAACTATTATTAATAAAACTAAAAAATATATAAATATAAATATTATAGCAATAATTTTAAATATAAGCTTAATATTATTAAAGTATATAGTTATAATATTAGAAAAGTATTTAATATAAAATTAAAAAGATAAATATTATAATTTAAACTAAAAGTTATTAATAAATTAATAAAACTTTATAATAATAGTATATTAAATACTAAAGTTAATAAACAAGCTTAATTAAAAGACTAAATATAAAAGTAGATATTTAATTAAAAAATATTTAAACTTTTAATTTACTTAAAGCTTAAAAACTATAAAAGTAGTTAAAATAAGTAATTATATTTAAAATAATTAAATATAAAGTAATTAGTTAACATTTATAATACTTTAAAAATATATTATTAAAACTTCTAACTAGTTATTTAAAATTATTTAAACTAATAAATTTTAGTTTACTAAATTTAAAGTTTATAATAATAAAGTAATATAATAATCTAAATAAGTATTAGCTTATAATTCTTATATTTATAATAATTATAACTATATTAAAATTTTAAATTTGATATATATATTATATTAAATATTTTTATTAAGTTAAAATTAGTATAAAAAAATAACTTAGTTATTACTAATAGCTATACTAAAATATTAAATAAATACTATATTTTTTATAAAAATTAAAAACTTTAATTAATTATACTATTTTATAAAGCTACTATTATTACTATATACTTAAAAAAAATTCTTAAATAGCTATTTTACTTATTTAATTTTAATTTTATTAAAAATATTTAGGCTTTAATTTAGTAAGATTTAAATAAATATACTAAACTTTTATATACTCTAAAGCTTTTATAAAAAGAAATTTAAACTTTTAATATACTTATTATAAAATAGCTATTAAATTATACTAATAATCTATATAATAAATTTAATTAATATATTAAATTTGGTAGGTTTAAAATTATCTATTAATTTTTTTAAATATATTATCTAAATTACATTTTATTATTATTTTTAGTTTTTTATAAATTATAATTTTTTTTAATAGTAATAATATTTTGATTAATTTATTTTTATTATAATAAAACTTAAAAAATATATTAATTAATTTAAATTAATATAATTTTAAATTATATATAAAAATAAATACTAATATATATATATAATTTAAAATAAATAAATTTAAAAAAGATTGAAATTTTTTATTATGTATAAAATATTAAACAACTATTAATAAGCAATTAATATTTTTTTTATTTTTACTATATAGTTAATTTTTTTAAAATTCAAAAATAAAAATTTTATAAAAAGTTTGCTTAAAATGCTTAATAATTAAATAAAGTTAGGATTTTAATAAATTTATAAATATTTAGCAAAAATTTTTAAAATTTTAGTATTATTTAGCACTAGTTTACTATTTATTATAATAAATAAAATTAAAAATTTTATAAGTAAAATTGTTTTTTATTAAAAATTATTAAAAAATTTTAGTTAGTAAGTACTTATTAATATTTATAAGTATAATATTTTATATTTTAATATATTTTTATTATTATAATAAAATTTTTTTATTATTTAAGTTTTTTTTTAAATATTTTTAAATATATTTTAATTTATCTAAATTTAAAAAAGTATATACTTACTATTTTATAGTAAATATACTTTAAAAAAAATATAACTTTTAGTAAAATATATTAAAATTTTTAAATTTTATATATATATAAAACTAGATTAATAATATTTATTTATTTATTTAAAATTTAATTATATTAAGTTTTTAAAAGTAGCTGATTTATTATTTATTTATTTAAAGTAAATAATAATTTTATATATATTATGTAAATATAAAGTAAAAAAGCTAGTTAATTTTTATTACTAGTTAAAATCAAAATTATAAAGTATAATATATAATAATAAAAGCTATATTATTATTATATATATAAATATTAAAAAATATAGTAGCAACAATAATAAATAAAACTAATTATAGTTTTATATACTTTTTTAATTTAAATTTGTTTAAAGTAGTATATAAAAAAGTATACTAATAAAACATTTTTTAAAATTTTTTATAATAAATAGTAGGTTTAAATTTAATAAAGTAATTAAAGTAACTATTATATATAAATATTAATAAAAATATAAAGAGTATTATAAAAGTAATAATAGTTTAATATCTAATAATTACTATAGTATAATAGTTATATTTATATATTATATATTTTATATTATATAGTTTTTATATTTTATTAATATATATAAAGCATTTTTAGCTTTAATAATTAGTAAATTGTTAAAATAATAAAAATTTTTACTATAAGTTTATTATTAAGCTAAATTTTTATATTATTATTATATAAAAGAATTTATATTCTATAGAAATATGAATTTTATTTTTATTTTATCTTTAGTATTAATAAATATATATTTGAGGCTAAAATTAAGTGTTAATGTTAAAAAAACAGAGAATATTAACTAATTAAAAAGTACAGTTATTAAATCTAAGAATATAAATATAAATAAACTATACCAGTATCTAAAATTTGATAAATAGAAGCTGCTCTACTAGGCTAGAATATATATAAGTTTGGAAATAGCTTTAAAAAAAGACCTCTTATTTATCTAAGTATTTTTATATAAACATTTTATTTACTATAGCAATAGAGTGTTATAGTATATATTAAGTAAAGCATATTTAGGAAATTAAAGTTGTCAAGTGGAAAAAGCAATATTGCAACTATCTAAGAGATAGAAGGACATCTGCCTAAGTTGTTTGAGAGTTCTGATGGTAGTGACTAACCTACAATGCCTACTAATAGCATGTTGTCACAGCAACAAGCAAGGGAAAGTATTCCTGCAAATGATGTTTTACTGTCACAGAATTCCAACCTGATAATATATTTTATAAAAAATAACTTAAACAATAGCAAACTAAATTATAAAATTTATAACACTGCTTATATATTTTTAGCTAAATTTTAAAATAAAATATTTTTTACTCTTTATAACTTAGTACGTATGAATATAAATTATATTTTAATTAACTCTACTACATCTTTTATATATTTATTTATTAATGTTTAAAAACTATTATGGTAGAAAATATAATATACTTACATAAAACATTAACATCAGTAATAGTCTCTAAAAAGCTGTATAACTTTTAATAAACTTCAAGGCTAGATTTAAAAGCTAGATCTTTAGTATAACTATTCCTTTTAATCATGTTTTTATTTCCTAATTTTATTTTATTTTATTTTATTTTATTTATCTAAAAAGCTGATTATAAACTCAATACGCTTTATGACAATTAAATTAGCATTTAATTTAAAAAATGTTTAAACTTACTTAAAATCTTTATTATGAAAATTGATTTAACGCTGGGTTTAAAAGGTTAAAAGGCATCAATAACCGTCGTCGTCATCATCAACATCGTCATCATCCTCACCATCTGAGATAATAAATTTCTGGTTCGTCCGGTATTTTTTTGACTGATGTTCATCTACATCATCAGCATAGTCTTCCGGTTGTGAAAAGTAATCCTCTTCAAAGTCGTCGTGTGGTTGCGGATCCCTTGTTTTAGGCTGGGAATCGTAATCATCTGCAATTTCATCTTCTTCGAAAAGATCTTCCACTTCTTTGCGTTGACGACTGGCATCATGATCCTCAACCGGTTCTCTCACGTCATCATCGTATACTTCCTCTTCGTCTTCTTCTTCTCCGAACAGATCATTATCGTCATCACTTACTGGTTCCTGTTGGACTGAAACGGGATCATGTCCGTACTGGGCAATACGTCTAGCTTCCAAAGCCTTAGTTTGTTGCTCATGTATCGAATCTACCCATTCTCCATACACGTCCACTGCCGCTGTCAACTCTAATAGAAATTAGTTTGGTCTCATACAAAGGAAAAGAAGAATTTTTAATAAAAATTTTAAAAAATTCATTACTATGTACGTTGGTCGAAAACTGGGCCTGACATACTCGACACCTAATCACACCAGTTCTATCTTCTTTAAGTCTAATTAAGATTAACACACTTAGTTTTGTAGTTTAAATAAATTCTACACTATATAATAAGTTGATTTGGATTCATTACAACATGGACAATCGAAAGTTTTATCTAAAACTTCCTTCTTCTTGGCTACTGGCTTACGTGCTGATTTGCGTTTTCCCATTTATATGTTAACTTATAAACTCAATTTCTTTAAAGTTTAGTTCCTTTATTTCGATTATAAGGGTCTAATTTTTAAAAATTTGCGACTATTACATAAATACAAATTGACCCAAAATAAGTTTACAAATTCGAAAATTAGTGTCACAAATTTGTTATTGTAAAGACTTTCATATATTATGTTCACTACTCTGGAACTCAGCATGATTTGAACAAATATTTCTAAAATAACATAGATTGTTATATAGGATAGCTATAAAATGTTAGTATGTTGTCCCTTAAAGTGATTAGTTCTAATAATTTGTTATAGTAAAAGCTTATCAATTGTTTTAAATAGTAGAGTATTTATTTATTTGAAATTCTAATAAAAGCATTAACCTAACTCTTGAGTAGGTACTTAAAAATTTAGTTTTAATTGGTATATAATTGTTTTAAATATACTATGTAAAATTTTTAACTATAAATAAAATTTTAATATATATATATTAATTCTAATAAATATTACTATTTCTAATATTAAAGCTATATAAGTTTTAAATATTTTCTAGTTTAGAATTATTATTGTCTAAAAAGTATAAATATATTAAAATTTTCAGAAAATAAATAGTAATTGTTAGTAATTGTGCTTTAATTAACTAAAATTTTAGTAATAACTTTAACTAATAAAATATAATTAAAAAAATAATAAATATGCTTATAAAAATTATATATAACTAAAATTTATTTAAAAATGTTCTCTAACTTTATATTATATCTGTCTCACTTTTCTGAAAAATACACTTTTTGTAGCAACTTGACACTAAATACAAAGTTTATAAATAAAGCTAAATTATTATAATATTATAATTTAAATTAAAAAATAAAAATATATAGTAGCTATATAAACTTTATTAAATAAAATAATATACAAAATTATTTAAAATATAATTATAATGCTTAAAATAAGTTAATTATATATAAATAATTAAATATAATAAATATTAATATAGTAAAATATAGTTAAAATAATAATAAAATTAAGTTAATCTTTAAAATTAAAATATAAGTAAGTTATATTTTTAGTCTACTTTATAATATTTTTATTATATTAATTTTTCTATTTTTATATTAATATAACTTTTATTAAACTTAAGCTTATACTATAATTTTAATTTATACTTAAAAATATTAATTCTTTTTAAATAAGTAATTTTATTATTATTATAGTTAGTATTTAATTAAATTAAATTTTTTTAACTAGTAATAAAGATAGCTATTATGTAAATTAATACTAAATTAAATTATGATTTTATATAGTTTTAATTTCTTAGTATTAATTTAGTTTTTAACTTTTAATTTTTTTATAAATTTTAAAATTAATTTTTAATTAGCTATATTTTTTAGTATATATTTTTAACATTTATTTTAATTACTTGTTAATTTATTTATTTTTATTTAAAGATAAAAAAACTATTTATTAATAAACTATATATATATATTTATTATTTTAATTTAAATAACTATAGTAATATTAGTAAATTTTTATTGATTTTACTTTAAAGCTTTTAATTAGTTAAAAATATTATTATTATCTAATATAAAATTTTATTATTTTAGAAAAAAAAACTAATCTTATTAAAATATAAAAAATATTTAATAAATTTACAAAAAAAAATTCTAATTAAATTGAAGAATAGTTATATATTTAATTTTTTCTAGTATAAGTTACTAATATTAATAAAAATATCTAAAATAATATAAGTTTAAAATATAATTATAAATTATAAAATAAACTAAAATATATATAAAATTATAACTTTATTTTAAATATATATATTTTTTAATTAGAAATTTAATAAATAGTTTTTTTACAAATTAAAAAATTTTAAATTTCTAATATTTAATTATTTATACTGTATTTTTAATATTAGATTTTTATATTAAATAGCTTTAAAAAATACTTATATAATATATTAAAATATTACTACTATATTAAAATAAATAATGATTAAAAAAAGCTATAATAATAATAATTTATATAAAATATATTTATAAAATTTACTAAAGTTATTTTAAAAAAGATAAAAATAAAACTTATAGAACTTTAACATACTATATTTTATATAAACTTTATATAATAAATTATATATTTAAATTAATTAAAATAATATTATTATAAAAGTATAATTTTTTTAATAGCTATAGTTATAAAATTGTAAATTAAATATAAACATTAAAATGCATTTTTAAATTATATAAATTATTAGCAATTATAGTTTATATTAATACTAAATAACTAAGTATCTTTTATTTTAAAATATTAATATTTTAATATACATTTATAATTTTTTTTTAAATAATAAATAAAAAGTATGTTTACTTTTTATTTTTAATCTAAAATTAATTTATAAATATTTCTATAATAATACTTAAAGTTAATTAAATAAAAATTAATTATAATTAAAATAAAATATAATCAATATTTAAAAATATATAAATTATTTATTAATAACTACTATATATTAATATATATTTTAATTTTATTATTATTATTATAGTAGTAGTTATATATTTATATAAATATAAAAATACTTTTCATTTATATTTATAAAATAAAAGTATTTAAAAAAATTAAAAAATAATTTTTTTTTAAACTTTTAGTAACTTTTTAGTATATAATAAAAAATAAATTAATAACTTTATCTAAATAAAGTAAATAGTAAATTAGTATTAAAAAAATTAATTTAAAAAATTAGTTAAAAGTAGGAAATATATAAAACCTAAGCACTTTTTAAGTAAATAAAATTTCTAATTAATATATATAAAAGTAATAATCAAATATTAAAAAGTAGTATAATAATAGTATTTGATAATATTATTAATTTAAATTTATTTAAGCTATTTAAATTAATAATAATAAAATATGCAAATAAATATATAAAAAATTAATATTAAAATAATATGATTTTTTAATAAAAAGAATATATTTATTCAAATTAAATAAATAAATAAATAAAAATGTTTGCAATACTTTTTAGTAATAAGATATTTAAATTTTTAGATAGTTAATAAAAGGAATTATAATTTAATAAAGTAGTAATACTTAGTTTTTATTAAGTTTAAAATTAAAATATAATATAAATTTAAAGTTTTTTTTATAATTTTTTTTTAACTTTAATTTATAAAAGTTTAAACTTTTATTTTAAGCTATAAGTTAAATATATTTTTTATTTTAGTTAGTTTATTTCTTTAAAATTTTATTACTTTAAAATTTAAAAATTAAGTAGTAAACTTTTACTATTAATAAATAATATATTTATACTATAATATAAAAAAGTATTAATAAAGTACTTATAGTTAATTTTAAATTAGTTGCTAAAATTAATATATATATATATATAATAAAATATATTATAAAAGAAAATATATATTAAATTTTTATTTATTTAAAATAAATAATTAAAAGTAATATCTTTAAAAGCTATAATATTAAACTTTATTATAATATATTATATTAGTTACTAATATCAATTAATGCTTTTAATAAAATTATAAATATTAACTATTTTAGCTAACTAACTAAAAAATAGTAAAAATAATATAAAATAATAATGTTTTTTTTTATATTAAAAGTTTTATATTTAGTAAAAATAGTTATTAATAAATAAATAATTTATAATATAAAGTAAAAAAAGTATTAAAATTATATTAGAAGTTAGATAGTAATTTATAACAATAAATTAATTATATATTTAAAATAATTTTATTTTTATTTATAATTTAATTTAGCTTTTAGCTAGCTTAGCATTTAAATATAAATAGTTTAAATACTTTTAATATAATATAATAAGCTACTATTTTAAATATATATAAATAGTAAGTTTATTTTATTTTTTTTACTATTTAATTAAACTAATTAAATAATTTTAAGAATTTTAAATATATTTTAATATTAACTATCTTTGAAATTATAATTAATTCTAAGTTATTTAAAGTGTTTATTTTGTTTATTTTATTTTAAATATTTAAAATTAAGTTTAAAATTCTTATTTTATATTTACTAAAGCTATAAAAATTTATTAGTAATATTATAACTATAATTTTAAATTTAAAATTCTAAAAAAGTAATTAACTACTTTTAAAAATAGCTGCTTTTTATATAAATTTTTTTTTTAAATTTTATTTATATTATTGAAAAAAATTAATAAATATATATATATTTAAATAGATTTAAATTTTTCAATATTTTAATAGTATATAAAATAAATATTATTTAAATTAAAAAATATTTCATTATAAAAAATTTTATAAAAAAATTTATTAAAAAGAAGTATATTTATATTAAAATACTTTTTTAATATATAATTTTATACTTTATAGCTTATAGCTAAAAATTTAAATTTTTATTACTTTATTAAAACTATTTAACTAAAAGCTATATATTTTAATAACTATTTATAATTTTTTTAAAATTAGTTTTACAAGTAGTTTTTATAAAGCTAAAGTTTTATAATACTTTTTATACTAAGTAAAAATGTATACTTAATATAATTCTATAATTTATTAATATGTTTTTCTCTACTATATAAGAAAAAATAGTATAAAATTTTAGTAATTTTTTTTAATATATTTTATACTAAGCTTAAGAAATATTTTAGTATTTTTAATTAAATTAAAGTCTAAATTATATAAATTTACTAAATAGAGCTATATATAATATAAAAGCTTAATTTTAATATTTATATACTTAATATATAAGATTTTAATATAGTTTTAATTATTATAATAATATAAAAAATAATTTTTTATTATATAAAAAAATAAAGCTTTACTTTATATATATTAAAATAGCTTAATAATTTTTTAAACTAGCTTTTTTTAATTTTAATATAAAACTATTTATATAAATTTATATGTTTTATAAGTATATTATAAAGATTTTAGTATTAAAATTATTTTTTATATAAAATAAATATAAGCCTTTATATATTAATAGTATAGCTTTTAATATAAGTATTTTTTATACTATTAAAGCTATTAAATTAGTATAAGTTATAATTTACTATATAGTTAAATTTATAATTTTAATTAAGCTAATTTATATAATTTTTATTTTAATAACTTTATAGTTAAAATTTTATACTTATTATATTTATATTTAAATAATGCTATTTAAATAGTTAATATATTTAATAAGTATATTTTAATACTAATTTATAATTTAATATTAAGCTAACTATTTTATTAAACTATTTTACTAATATATTATAAAATTAAAGCTTAGTTTTAATACTTTATAAAGCTTAAAAATTTTTAATTTTTTAATATTTAAATTTTTTTTTTACTTTATAGTAAAAAAATAAAAGTATATTAAAAATATTTAAAAATTAAACTTATTTATCAAGCTAATTAAATTAAGCTAATTTTTTAGCTATTTTAAAATTTAAAAAATATTTTAAAACTTTAGCTTTATTTTTAACTTTGCAATTATACTATATAAATAGTATATTTTTTTAATATATACTTAATTTTATAGCTATAAGCTATAAATATATATATATATAGTTATTAGCTTATTTTTAATATATAAAAAGCAAATAAATATAGTTAAACATATTTATTTTTAGCTAATTCTATCAGCTTAATTTATTTTTATATAATTTTTAAAATTAATATCAGCTACTTATAAAAGTAATTAATTGCTTATTTAGCTAGCTTTAAGTTATAAGCTAATATATTATATTTAAATTTATATTATTTTTTAAATAATTTAAC
>JAWQFY010000748.1:0-21503 GCA_037055185.1 Capillidium rhysosporum | reverse complement strand
GATATCGGACAGCCCTAGCTGTTTTGCTACTAACTGACCGCTTTTGCTACCTCCTTGTTGAAATATTATTTTAATATATTTAAAATAACATAATACCAAAATATATACTAACTAAATAAAGGTTATTAGTTAATAGTTTAGTAATTCTAGTAAATAATTATATTTCAAATCTATATTTTACAAAATCTTAATTTGTATTTTTTAACTTTTATAATATTGTAAATTTTAAACTATATAATATTTTATTGCTTTAATTAAAAATAAAAAAATATTTATTAATACTGTTTTAGATAATCATTTAAAACTTATTATTTTTATTAAAAGAAATATATATTGAATAAATTATCAAATTTGAAACTTTTGCCTAACATTTTAAAACTTATTTAATTCTACATTAATTGAAAATTCTCCTATTTTCTTATCTTTTTCTTACAATAAAATGTTTTAATCTTATCTATACTACAGCAATACCTATTTGGATCACTGCTGTCATCATTGGTCTAAGCATTTTTTATTACAATAAACTAGATATTTTATCTTTATCTAATATTGAAAGAAATTAATCTGAATGAATGTAGATTAGAAATTTTTATTGGTTCTTTTGTTAGAGTTAAATTAAACAAGTGAAAAAATTAAGTATAGAATATTCTGGTGATCGGGGTTAAAGGTAAACAAGGAAACTAAATGCAACCAAGAAGCAATGAAAGGCTGGCCAACAAACATGTCGATAAAATTGTCGCTAAGTGTAATATGAGTTTAGAGCACCTTGAAATATTGAAAAGTGTGGCTTCAAAGATCCTCTCTAATCAAGGTACATTTTTAAGCTACCTTTAATTTATACATTTATCTAGCAACCAAAATAATAGTAATGACTGGAGCTGGGGTATCTACTTCATGTGGTATACTTTTATAATTTATATATCTAAAAATTGTAGGAATTCCTGATTTTAGGTCTAAAGGAACTGGTCTTTATGATAATTTACAAAAGTATAATCTGGATCATCCAGAAGATATATTCGACCTTGATTGTTTTCTAGTAGTTATATATATATATATTAAAATTAACTCGTAATAGGAAGATCCTGAACCTTTTTTTACCTTTTCCAAAGAAATCTATCCCGGAAATTCCAAACCAAGCCTCACTCATTATTTTATTTATTTGCTTTACAAGAAAGGGTACTTACTCCGTAATTTTACTCAAAATATCGATGGCCTTGAATATAGTGCTGGGATTAGTCCAGATATGCTTGTTGAAGCTCATGGAAGCTTTAGAACTTCCTCCTGTACTGTATGTAGAAAAAAAGTTAGTACAGAACCTTTGGTTAAGGATCATATTATGAAAGGTACAATTCCAGACTGTCCTGATTGCGAAGGTATTTTAAAACCTGATATAACTTTTTTTGGTGAAAGGCTTCCAAATAGGTTTTATCAGCTTTCAGTAAAGGTAATAACTATATAATGCTTTTTATTAAATTTTAGGATTTTGAAGCATGCGATTTGCTTCTAGTTATGGGAACTTCACTCAAAGTTGCACCTTTTAAAAATCTAGTTAATCAGATTAATTCTAATGTACCCACTGTACTTATTAATCAAGAAGATTCATTTCAAAATATTCTTGTGCGATCTAGTGCTACATTGCGTGTTAATTCGATCAGTTCTGCTATAGATGAAAAATTTGATCAATCCTCTTATCAACAAGAACAGTTTTCAGAGTTTATTCGTAAAACTTCTTGATTTTAGTGGCTAATTTTAAATTTAGCTTGTCCTAAAGATGACTTTGATACAGATGAACCAGACGAAGAAATTAATGTTGTTGATTCACCTTTCTCCCATCCAAGCATTTTAAAGCTTAAGAATTCGAGCAGTGATACTGAGTTCGATTGCATTGATGTAACCATTTATAGTTATCTGCGAATTAATGTTATTTAGGTCGAATCATTTGAGCCAACTCAAACAGATTTTAAGAACTTGAATGAAAAAGTTTACAATCGTAAAGCTGTGCTCTGTAAATGTGATGACGGCTGTAGAATTTTAGCTGCTCTTCTTGGCTGGACTGTAAATATTCACTGTTTTCTGTAATAACTTTATTTTAGAAAGAGCTCGAAGATCTTCAACAAGATCGTCATATTGAAATTAAACAGACCCAAAGATTTATGCAAAAGCCTATTGATTCAATTACAAATAATCATTTGGATGCTAGGGCTAGAAAGCGAAGTATAAATGAGGTTCTTGATAAAAAAGTTGTTATTGAATCTACAAACAGCTCTAAGCAGTTAAAAGAAGCATCCCTACTAACCACTCTAAAGTTTTGAAGAGCTCTACACTATAATATTTAATTACATCTACCAATACAAAGAGTTTCATTTTACTTTATAGTTTTCTAAATAATAAAGTTGCTTATAATAATGCTAGATAACTAGTTTTCATCTACACTTGAGAAAGTGTAAACTAATTTTATCATTTTATGAAATAAATTTATTATATATAAAATAGCTTTACTTTTTAATTTAATACTACTTTATTAATATATTATATATGAGGCAGTCACAGGTGTAAGTGATAGTCCTTTTCTTATAGTAGCTTTAGAAAACTTTGCAATTATATTACAGAGGGCCCAAAAACATTTATATCTTTGGACCTACAAAAAATATTTTTTATAAATTTAAAATATACATATTAGTTATATTAATAAAGTAATAAATGCCTGTATTAGTTTTAGACTAATAGTTATTTTAGTATAAAGTTAATTTTAGATATAGTAAGTTAAAGTAAATTAAAGTTTTATATATTGCAAAACATATAAGAATAATAAAAATAAAAAACACATTGGACTAAAATATATTAAAGTTATAGCTTTACTTTTTAGCAAAGCATTTTAAGTATAAAGAATAAACTTTAAAAAAAATTAATATATGATAATATTAGTAAAATATATATAATTAGCTTAATAAAATAGTTTTATTTTATTATTTTTTATTAAAAAAGTTGGCTACTATTTTTAAAGTAATTAGTTATATATATTATTTCTACTCTTATTTACTTATATGTAAAATATAAATTTTAATATATTAGTAAAAACTAAATTAAATTTAAATTAAAAAAAATTAGCTTATTATTTAATTTATATAGCTTAAAATAAAATAAAAATTAAATTAGATTAAAATTTTAAAATATACTTAAAGGAAAAAAATTAATAATATAGTTATAATATAAGTAATTAAAATATTCATTATTAATTATTTTATTATAACTAAGATAAACTAACTTAATACTAGTAAAATTACTACTATTTTAAGTATTTTTATATTAAATATATATATAAACATAAATATTAAATAAAATATATTTATAGCTAAAGGTTTAAATATTATTTTAAAAATTTATAGCTAATAATTTTAGCTTTAAAATAATTTTAAAATTTATTTTAATTATTTATTTTTTAAATTATATTATATTTATTAGTTTAATTTTTTTTTTTAATATTATTAAAATAAATAAATTAAAAATATTGATAAAATATTAAAGTATTATTAAAATTAAGTTAAAGTAAATTAAACTAATTTATATATAAATATTATATATATAATTTTTTAATAATATAAATTTAAGTTTTTAAAATAATTAAGTAAGATAAAAAAGCTAATTTTATTTAATAAAATTTAGTATTATATTAATAAAGATAGCCTTATATTTAAAAAAATATTTTAATTAAAGTATATTTAAATATAAATATATTTATTATAATACTAATTTATAAAAAATGAATTATTATTTACTTAAATATAATAATTAGTTTAAATTTTTTTTACAAATATTTTAATATAAAATGCTATATATTTTTTCTTTTATTTAATATTTAAATATATAAAACTTAATTTTATTTTAAACTAATTTAGCTTTATAAAAAAATTTTATTTAAATTATTTTAAATATATAAAAAGCTAATTTATACTATAGTATTTTATATTTATATACTTAATTAAATTATTAAAATTATAAAACTTAATTTTATTTATAATTAAAAATTCAATTAATAAATATTTTAAAGTATTTAAAAAAATTAAATATATAATTTTAGAATAGCTTACTTATAAAATAATAATAAAAATAATAATACAAAATTTAATATTTTTATAAAGTAACTATTTTTAATGATTTATAGTATAAATTTAAATATATAATAAAGCTAAAATAGAAGATAGCTACTTATTTTGAATTTAATTTATAGATAAATTTGAACAGGCTTTTATTATATGAAAAAAAGAAAATAAGAAAAATAAAAGCAAAAAATCATTACTTTAAATATATAACTTTTATTATTCTATTTTTTAATTTAATATATAACTTTTTTAATTCTCAAAGCTTATTAGCAAATATGTATATTTTTAATTGACTGAATTCTACTCAACTTAAAAGTTTTTTTACAAGATGAACTTATCTATTTTTTCTAATAAATTATTTATTTTTTAGTACTTAGCAGCCAAAATTTAAAAGATTTTACAAATTTGAAATAAGTGAATATTTTTTTCAAGGTATATGTATTAATTTTTTAATTTATATAGCTTTTCTCTTATCCTTTTGCCACAATATTTCTTATTTATTTAGGCTTTCTTGATTTTTATAGCATTTTTGAGCATTGTGCATCATTTCCAAGAATTTCTAACTAAAAAAAGTTGTCAAATATAATATTAAATCTAAAATTTCTTGGTGCTTTAGGAAATTTTATTACCATTTTACTTACCAAACCTCCATCTTCTGCTCCGGTCACATCTAAATACACCTCAAGATCTTGTTAGTCAATAGCCATACTTCGCCTGGATGGAATAACCAAAAGCTATAATTCCGGTTTGGGTATTAATGAAATTAGGTCAGGTGAGTTTCTAAAATAAGAAACCGTGACTAATCTAATCGGTCGATTAAAGAGATACAAATAAACTTGATTTGATAACCCATTTTATTATATACAAAATTTATCGTGCAGCGTTCCGGATATAAGTGTCTGGGGACATCATTCGATAAAAACCAAATTTTATAAGATAAGATTGAAGTGTATTAAACTCGTTCGATTTTATAGCTACAAAATTAGTTATAAAACTGACCACAGTTAAGTTAACTAGTTTCTTTTAACAAAAACCAACTTGGAAAAGAAACCGTCAAGTTTTTCCGATCAACTTCCCTTGCAAATACTTTATTTTAACAATAAAAAATGTCTACTTCAAATTTCCCTGAAAACGTCGGTGTTCTAGCTGCTGAAGTTTACTTTCCTTCAAGAGTAAGTTGTTAAAAATATGAACCTCATCTCTAATTTACATTTTTCTTCTCTATATTAGTATGTGAGTCAATCTGAATTAGGTATACTATATTTGCTATTGAAAATTTATTAACTAATATATTTATTAGAACAATTCGATGGCGTTTCTGCTGGAAAATACACAATCGGTTTAGGACAAACAAATATGGCTTTCTGTGGTGATTTAGAAGGTAATATTATACTTTAAATTCTAAATGCATATACTAAAATATCTAAATATTAGATATTAACTCGATCTGTTTAACTGGTAATTATAGAAATATTAAACTTTAGCTAATTTACTAGCCGTTAAAAACCTTATGACTAAGTACAATATCTCTTACAACGACGTTGGTAGGTTGGAAGTAGGTACGGAAACCATTATTGATAAATCCAAATCGGTAAAGACCGCTCTGATGCAGCTGTTCCAAGAGTCTGGTAACTACGATGTAGAAGGTGTAGATACTACCAACGCTTGTTACGGTGGTACCAACGCTCTGTTTAACACCTTAGCCTGGATCGAGTCTAGTTACTGGGATGGTAGGTACGGTATAGTTGTAGCCGGTGATATCGCCGTCTACGCTGCCGGTTCTGCTAGACCTACTGGTGGTTGTGGTTCTGTAGCTCTTCTAATCGGTAAAGATGCTCCTATTGTCTTCGACAGAGGTATTTTTTTAAATAATAATATTATATTCATATATTTTGTTTACGTTAGGATTACGTGCTACCCATATGGAGCATGTTTACGATTTTTATAAACCTGATTTGATGTCTGAATTCCCCGAAGTAAACGGTATTCTATCGGTAGAATGTTATTTACGCTCAGTCGATAAAACTTACGAGCTTTACCGCAAGAAATACGAAAAGAAGGTACATTTAAATATATTTAGTATTAGTGTCCTAATATCATTTTCTTAGTTCCCTGGAACTAAAGTTACCCTCAATACTTTCGACTACTCCCTATTCCACTCCCCTTACACCAAACTAGTACAGAAATCTTACGGAAGACTTGTAAGTTTTATTTTTTAATTTTAGTTAACTTTAAAATTAACTTAAATTCTTTTAGGCTTTTAATGATTTCTTAAACGATCCCGAAAGCCCCAAATTCGAAGCCGTGCAACAGTTCAAAGGCCTTAAATTAGAAGAGACTTACAGTGATAAAGCTTTGGAGAAAGCTTTCGTCGCCCAATCTAAAGATCAGTACGCTCAAAGGGTGGCACCCTCCCTGTTAGCTGCTAAAAATTTGGGTAACATGTATACCGCCTCTGTCTATGGTGGTCTGATATCTCTCCTATCCGAAGTTGCACCCCAAGATCTAGTATTCAATTTTTTTTTTACAGATACTAAATTCTTTCAGCTTAACAAACGAGTGAGTATCTTTTCGTATGGTTCAGGATCAGCCGCCTCTCTCTTCTCATTCCAAGTACTCGGTTCTACCGAACAGATGCATAAAGTTATCAACTTCCAACAGCGACTGGACGCTAGAACCAAAGTCGCACCTGCTGAGTTCGATAAAGTCATGTTATTAAGAGAACAGACTCATCACCTTCACCCTTACCAACCCCAAGAAAATTTAGATAACGTTGCCCCTGGTACCTTCTACATCAAAAATATCGACGAAAAGTTCAGAAGGGATTATGAAATCCGTATTTAAAAGTTATATTAACTGTAAAGGCTTTAACGTTGTGACTTTATAGTTTTTTTTGGGAATGCAATTAATGTTAAAATCAATAAAAATTTAGCTAGCTTTATTTACATTTCTTGAGTAATTTAAAGTAAAGTATATTTAGACTAATTTTAAAAATTTAGATTAATTTAAAAAAATCCACTGAATAGTTGAGAGTATTTCCAATCTCTTCTAAAATTTATAAATTTTACAGTATTACTTTTATTTGTAAACAAAATTGGTAAATATCTAAAGAATAATAAAATACAATAATAGTGAGGTATACATACACCAGTTTAAACAAGTATAGTTAATCTAATATCAAAAAACCTAACTCAGTAAACCATTGATTTTTATTATTTTATAAATTAAGTTCCTTATTATAAAATTCACTAAATGCATTACAAATTAAAATATTAATATTTTTAAAATATATTTAAAGATATTCTTAGCAAGTATAAATTTCAAAATTTTTTTTACTATAGCAGAAAATTTTAATATATATTATCTATTTATAGAATTAACTAAATAAGCTATTAGCTACTTTTAAAAATAACTGATCTTAATTTTTTAAAAATTAAGCCAGTAAAATAAACCAAATATAAAAATATTTAAATATAAATAAAATCAAAAAAAAATTTTTTTAGCTATTATTTATAATTTTCTAAAGTATATTACTATAATAGTACTATAAATATAAGTTAAATTTTTAATAAAATATTAATATATATATAACTATAAAAAAATAGTAGAAAATAGCTTATATTTTACTTACTAAATAGGTATAATACTTATATAAATTTACAACTATAAATTATAAATATTAGATATATATTAAAAAATAATGCTACTTTATAGTATAATTATATAATTAAAATATAGTTAAGGCTATTTAATATTATACTTTAAATAATTAAATAATTAACTTTTACTATAAATAAATACAAAAAGTATATATATTTTTTATAAATGCTTTTAATTTATAGCTAGTTTAAATAAGCCATATAATTATATTACTTTAAATCTAAATCCTTAAAATACTGCTATAAATTTTAAAATAGCTAAAAAATTAGCTTAATTTACTTTATTAAATAAGATAAGTTTAGTTTAAATATACTTTTAATTATTAAAAACTACTTTTTATAAAGCTATATATTATAAAAAAGTATATAACTTTATAATATATAGTATTATAAAAGTTATAAAGTTATACTTTTAATTTTTTATAATATATTTAAAAAGATTTTAAAGTATAAATAAAATTAAATAATTTTTAAGTCTTATAAAACTTAAAAGTATAATTTTTAAACTATAGTATAATACTAAAACAGTTTAGAAAAAAAACTTTAAAGCTAAGCTTTAAGCTAAAAATATGCTTAAAAAGTATATTAATTATATAAATAGTATTATTTAAATATATATAATATTTTTATATAAGTAAATATAAGTTTATTAAATATAATATTTTTATAAAAATAGAAATAAAATATATAAACTAAATTAAAATTATAAATAATTATAACTATAAGTAAAAATATAAATATATAATATATTATAACTTATATAAAGTTAAAATAATAAAGTTGGCTTTTAAAACTATATTTTAAAAATATAAAAATATAAAAATATAAAAACCTATATTTAATATTTATATATGATAATTTTAATATTAATATTTTTATTATATAACTATAAAAATATAAATTTATTAAAATAGCTTTGTTTTAAATTTTAAAAAAAAGTTAATTTAAAAACTATTAAGCTATTTTAATATATAAGTTCATATTTAATATTAATATATCACTTTTTATAATATTATAATAACTAATAATTATATTAAAATTTTATATACTATATTTATAAAATATTAATATTTAGCTTTTTAACTAATATTAAAACTTTATCTTAATACTATATATAGTTTAAACTTTAGCTTAATTAAAAATAGTTAAGTTTTTTTTAGACTTTATTTAAAAAATACTTAAAAAAGTATATTAAAATTATATTTTACTTTTTTTATATAGTAGAAGAAGAAAATATTAATAATTTATAAAATTACAATAAGTATAATTAGCCTTATAAGCTTATTAAATTTATAAAAAATACTAGTAAAGCTAAATTAAAAAAGATTATAAATAGTAATAATAAGCTATAATTTAAGCTATAAAATTTAATAAAAAAATTAAAACTTAAAATTATAGCTATTAGCTATAAAATATAAAATTAAATATTAAAAAAATTTAATTAAAAATTTTTTTAAATAAAAATTAGCTATTTTAAAAAGTAATTAGTTTTTTATTTACTAAATTTATTTATAAATTATAGTTTTATAAAGCTAAATTTTATTTTATTATTACTTTATTATTATATAAATTATAATTTTTATAAGATTTTTTAAGCTTTATTTTAGTATTTTAATTAAGTAAAATTTTAAAGTATACTATATTTTTATTAGTTAAAAAGTTATTTAAAATACTTTATATTATTATTTTTATATTATTTTAATAATTAAATATTTATAAAAAAAATTATTTTTTACTATATAAATTATAAATAGCTATATATTTAAGTATTTATAGTTATAAGTATATATATTTTAAATTTAATTATATTAATATATATAAATTAGTTTTTTTTTAAAGTTAAAATAAATTTTTTAAAATATTAACTTTAATTTTATACTAATAAAATTTAGCTTTTACTTAATTTTAAAAATATTTAAAAAACTTTTTAGCTTTATTAAAAAAATAAAAAAATAGTTTTATATTTTACATTACTATATTTAATATTATATAATATTATTTATTAAAATTATAGTATATTTATAATAGTTTATAATAAAGCTATAAAAAATTATATTAAAAATTTTAAAACATTTTACTTTTAAACTTTTAAAAAAAATATATATAATATTTTTAAATTTTATTTAATTTTTAACTTTTAAAAGTTATAAATTATTTTATATATAAAAGTTTTAATAAAAATTCTATAAAAATAATTTATTTAAAAACTAAAGTTATTTTAATAAAGTATTTAAAAAATTTTATCTAGTATTTTTAGTTGATTTTTTCTTTTACATATTTTATAATTTTAGTTTTATAATAAAAAAATCTTTTAATATTTAACTTAGTTTAAATAAAATTATTAAAATAAGTAGTAGTTTTATATAAAAATTTTAACTTTAAGTTAATTATTATTAAAAGTATTAAAAATTCTAAGCTTTTAAATTAAAAAAAAAGTTAGTATATTTTATTTAAATAATTTAACTAATATAATATAATAAAATAAAATTTAAACTAAAATATAATACTTAAAAATATTTAACAAAATCTAATATAAAAGTAAAAATAAAAAATTTAAAAAATAAACAAAAATAATAAAAATTAAGTTTAATATAAGTAAAAAAATTAAATTAATAATTAGTTTAAATTTAACTCTAATTTAAGCTATTACTAAATTAAAGAAAAAATAAAGTATAATATTAAAAATAAAAGTTTAATAAATAAAAATAATGCATTTAATTTACATTTATAATATTATTAAACTTTTAAATTCTTATTATTATTTTCTAAAAGCTTTATATTTTATTACTTAATAATTAAAGTTTTTATAAAATTAATAAACTAAAATTATTTAAAAATAAGCTAAAATTTTTAGTATATTATTAAAAAAGTTTATTTTTTAAATTTTTTATTTAAAAACAATACAAATTATTAATAAATTAGTTAATTATAATAGATTTATTATAAGAGTTTCTTTATTTAAAATTAATAATATTGATGTATATTATTTATTTTAATTTAGTTTTGCTTATAATATACTATTATTATATAAAAAAGTATATATATATATTTATTTTAACTTTTTAGAAAAAGTTAAAAAAATAAAAGTAATTTTAAGTTTATAAATTTTATTATTTGACTAATTATTATATTGCTAGTTTTATATATATTATAACTATAATTATTATAATTATTACATTTTTTAAAAATTATTTTTAAATTTAAAAGTTTAATAAAAGTTTTTTAATAATTAATAATAATTAAAAATCTTTATTAAATTAATATATTTAATACAAAATATTAAAAAAAAATAATAAAATCAAAATTTTATTTTCAAAAGGAAAATAAGTTAAAAAATTTCTTAATATAGTAAAATAAAAAAGAATTTAAAATTTTTTATAACCTGTAATATCTAATTTATTAAATTTATATTTATAATTTATAACTTAAACTTAAATTTTATCCTTTTTGAAGCAAAAATTTTAATTAGTTTTGCCTAAATTAAATAAAGCTATATTAAGGCTTAAAATTTTATTATAAACTGCTAAAATTTAAACTAAAGTATTATAAAAAATATATTTAGCTTTAAATTTTTAAAAAGTTAAAAATTAAAAATTAAATGTTAAACTAATAAGCTTTAAAAATACATTAAAATATTATAAAGTTTACAGTTTTTTAAAATTGTATTTTTAGAAGCAGTTTATTTTAATTAAATTAATAAGTAAATAATATTGTTTATTATTAATATATTAAAGCTATAATAAATAACTTAATAAATTTTAAATAAATTAAGTATTAAATAGGTATATTTAAGTTAAATATTGTCTTAAAAACAGTAATAATTTACTTACCTATTCTATTAACATTATAAAATAATAAAGTTAAGCACATTTATTTATTTTGTAACACTCAATATATATTATCAAAAATGTTATAATTTTAGTATTGTCAGAGTACCACACTAAGGATATTATAGCTATTTAAAAAAATAAAGCTCTAATGATATTATATTTATGATATATAAATTATTTATAATATTACCAAGTTTTTGTAATTAATAAAAACAAAATTGTTAAAACTAACAAATAAGGTAAAGATAAAATTAAAAATTTAATAATTAGTTCAAGCTATTTTATTTTCAACATGAACTCTATTCTAATTTCTTAGTTTCTGTTAACTGTGGCGGTTCAGTTGTATCAACCAAAAAAGTTGTAATTGCAGACTGTGCAATAACATAAAAAATCGGACCTATAACAGGAATTGAAATTGCCAGGTAGTAAGATAATGTAAACCCAAAAAGCAACCAGCCTTTACCTTTGAAAAATTTACGTCTATTTTTATAGCCGAATCCCATTCGATTGAAATAAGGTTCTAGGAGTTCTCTCCCTAATGCTCTGCAATCTAAGATAGTTCTTAGCAACAACATAGTAACTGGCTTAAAAGATGGTATAAGTAAATTTAAAGCTGCTAGGGTTACTGCCAACTTTATTCCAACAATTTTATAGCAAAATAAAAACGAGGCTAATGGAATTGCTAAATGTCCTATCATTGGTATTAAACTAAATAAATAAATGATAAGATAGTTGGTCATCCGTTGGGAAAATCGTTTAAACGAGTAGCGTAACTCAGACCAATAATCTAACTGATAATCTACCTTTAATAAAACTTCATGAAAGTTTGGGCTTAAACTCTCTAAGGATACTAAAAATATGTTGTTCATCGGATATGGATATACGTAACGAATTAAAAATAAGGTGTTAAAAGGCATGGACCAGATACCTGAAAATACTAAATTCATAAAATAGTCGGTCCATAATTCAGTTTTTGCATGATCTAAATCTGTTACAAAAGATAGTAAAAATAGAATAGTTTTGATAATAGTCAAAGGCAAATAAATTAGTATTGCTGCAAGTAAATGTAAAATTAAAATGCTTATTACTAAAAACAGAAAAGATTTGTAAAAATAACGAAGTATCTTTCCTCGTGTTAAACTGGCAGCTAAACCTTTTTGACTTAAGATGAGGCCTTTCTGTATGTTGTTTACAGCTCTTACAAATCCTTCCAACATTATTCAAGTTTTGAGATCTAAATTTAAAAAAAATTATAAGCTCTTATTAAATACATTCAATAAAGATGACGTAGATTTCATTCAACTATAAAAAATGTAATCGAATCCAAACCTTTACGTATCTTCTAACAACATGTCCAATTTAGCCTCCCAAACTTTATCTGTAGCTGACTGTCTTTTCTGTAAAATCGTCAAAGGAGCGATTCCTTCTCACTTAATTAAGGAGACTGAAAAGAGGTAATATCTTCACATAATAAACACATCTAATCTTAAAATAATGATTTCTAGTTATGCTTTCTTAGATATAGGACCTTTATCTAAAGGTCATGCTTTAGTAATTCCCAAATATCATGCTGAATTTTTCCATCAATTACCTAACGATAGTTTAACTGATATCCTACCTTTAGCTAAAGATGTTGCTTTAGCTATTGGTGCCAAAGACTACAACATCTTACAGGTAATTTACTTTTATTAAAGAGAATTGACATTTAAATTTATTTTAGAATAACGGTGCTATTGCTCATCAAGTTGTTAAACACGTCCACTTCCATATTATCCCTAAGCCTAATGAAGAAGAAGGTTTAAAAGTTGGATGGCCTGCTAAGCAACCTAGCCAAGATGAACTTAAAGCAACTTTGGCAAAGATTAAGGAGAATTTATAAGCATATTTTAGGTTAATATGTATGCTTAAGATTATTGAATTAGTAAACCGTTTTTTAAATAATTTGTCATAGATGTTAGAGTAATTACTTTATCTTAATTTAAGACAGTTTTACTTTGTAAAAAAGTGTATTAAGTTTATTATAAAAATAGTGCAGTATTTATTTTGTACATATTTACTGTTTTAATTTTTTGTATCTTTTTCATATAAAGTTTGAATAGTATAAGGTAACTTTTTTTCCTAAGGCAGCACAGATAAATGGCAAATTTTGCCTAAAAATATTAATTTATAATTAATATTAAAAAATTGCATAATTTTCATATATTAAAGTTAAGAAATTAGTTGTTAAAAATTATTAAAAAATAAATAAAAACAAAGGCTTATAAATAGATTTGCACTGCTTTAGTAAATAAGTCAATATATATTTTATATACAAAAAATATATATTGTTAATTTATATATAATTAATTGCATTTAAAAGTAGCAAATTTTAATTTTAAAAGTAATATTTAAAAACTTACTAAATATTAAGTATAAAAATGAATATATAACATTTATTTAATTTAATTCTGCATATAAAATATTTAAGTTTTAAATTTGAAAGGTGTTTAAATTATAATAGAAAAAATATATATTTATATAGATAATATACTATTTTTGAAAGTTATAAATTTAATTTTTTAAATTTAATTAGATTATATATAACTAGTAAAATAGGCTAAAAACTAATATATATATAATTTATATTTATTTTAGAGTTATTATAATTCTACTATTTTAGAAGAAAAAATATTAAAATAAAAAACTTAGTAAAGTTAAACTTAATAAAATAGTTTAAAAATTTTTCTATAAATTTTTTTTAAAGTTTTATTTTAAAATTAAAATATAATTTTAGTCTATTTAGTAGCAAAAAAGTATTTAGTACTTATAATATTAGAAAATTAGAAAAAACAAAATCTTTAAAAATTAAAGTATATTAAAAATTTTTAAAAATGTAATTATTTTAAATATATTAAATAATAATTAACTTAAACTTAAAAAAACTTAAGTTAATAACTAATAAATTAAAAATATAATAAAAAATAAATATAAACTAGTTTAATAAAAAAATTAGCTATAAAAATAAATTAACTTATATAATAAAAAGTTAAAATAAATAATTAAAAATAAAAATAACAAATAGCTAACTAAAATAAGTAATAAAATTAAATATAATTAGTATAAAAAATTAAATAAAATAAGTTTTATTAAATATTTATTCTTATAATTTTTTAAGTAAAAAACTTAATTTTTTTTTCTAAATATTTAAGTTATAAATACTAACTTAATAGTTTGCTATTTTAAAAATACTTTATTATATTTTTTATATATAGTTAAACTTATATTTATTAAAATATTAAATATTTAGCTTTTTTATTTTAAATATAGTTTAAAAAATTAGTAAATATATATTTTTTTCTTACTATAAAAAAAATATATTTAATTTTGCTAAGTATAATAAAATAAAGTTATAAATTATATTTTACTGTTTTTATATAAAACTATAAAAGTTTTTAAATTTATATAAAATTAAATTAATTATAAACTAAGTATAAATATAGAAATAAAGTTTTTATAGCTAAAATATTACTAAAATGTAAAGAAAAAATGCTTAAAAATAATATAATTTTTTAAATAGTAATATATAAATAATTATAATAAAGCTATAAAATTAACTATATATTAAAGTTTAGTATATAAATTTAAAAATAACTTTTAAAACTATACTTTAAAAGTATAAAAATATATACTTTTATATTTAATATATATATATAATTTATATATAAAATATTAAATTTAAGCTTATTAACTAATATAGTAGCTTTATTTTTAGTTTTTATATAGTAAAAAAGCCTTTATTATTTTAAATTTAACTTAAATAAAAAATACTTTTATACTTTTTAAACTTTATATAAAAATAATTTAAAAAATTATTATTTTTTTATAAATTTATATTAAACTTATTTTGTTTTTATAAAGTAAAAATAAAAATATTATTATTATTTTAAAAAGCTTATAAATAACTATAAAAATATATTTTTAGATTTTATAAGTTTAATAAACTAGTTTTTATTTATATTTTATAGCTTTTAATTATAAAGTATAAATATTATTTTATAATATTAACTTTTATTTATTTTTAAATATTTTTAAAGTTTTTAGTAATATATACTAATTTTTATTAACTTTTTAATATATAAAAAGCTAATAAATATTTATTTATTTTTAGCTATTTATAATATTATATTTGCAATATTATATTAAAGCTAATATTTAGATTATAAAATATAAAACATTATAATAATATAGTAATTATAATTAAAATAACTTTATTTATAGTAAAAGTTTATAATATATATATAAATAATAAACTTTATTTATTTAAGTTTTAATATTTTATTTTAAACTTAATTTATAAATAATACTTAATATAGTAAATATAAATAAAAATAGTAAAATAAATATTTAAAATTATTTTTTAAATTATTTTATTATTTTAAAGCTTTGTTAGCTTATTTTAATTATTTATTAGCAAATTAAAAATAAAATATAAAAAGTAAATAAATAAAGTTAAAAAATAAGTTAGTAATTATTATTTTACTAAATAATAAATATTATATTATTTTTATTAATTTAATTTTTAAACTTAATTAGTTTTTTTTTACTATTAATTTAAACTATTATTATTATTATTTATATATTTAATATTTAAATTTATAATAAAAGCTTATTTTATATTTATTTACTAGCTGCTAATTATTTTAATTTTAATTAATTTACATTTTTTATAATAAATAAAAAAATATAAAAATCAATCAAAAAAAGTAAATTTAATTTTTATAAATTATTTTATATTTTATATTTACTTTTTTAATAATTTAATTAAATTTATTTATTTAATATTAGTAGTTTAGTATTTTATAGTAATAATAATTTAATTAAAAACTATAATATGTATTTATAAATAAAATTTAACTATTTTAAAAATAAATAACATATATTTAATAAATTTAACTATACTAAACATAATATTTTTATACATTTAATATTGGTTTATAGTTTAATTATTTAATTTTTTTATAATTTAGTATCTAAATATACTATTTAGTAATAAAGCTATTAATTTTTAAAATTTTAAAATAAAAAAATATATATTAATATATATAAACTATAAATTTTATAAATATAAACTATATTATAATATCTTATTAAAAAAATTATATTATATATAATGTATCTAAATGCTTTATTAATAAATAATTTTTAAATTATAATAATTAAATAAAATAATATTAAAAACTAATATTTTATAAGAAACTAAACTAAAATAAAATATATAGCTAATAAAAATAGACTAAAAAAATAATAAAATGCCTATATAAAAAATTAAATATTCTTTTTTTAACTAAATAGCTATATAATTATATAAAGTTATTTTATCAAACTAAGATAAAATTGAAAATTTTATGAAATTTATTTTATTAAATAAATTTTAGTATTATGCTCAAAAAAGTAGTAAAAATTTTAGATATAAAAATTATTTAGTTTTCTAGTTAGCTAATAGTATTAGTTTTAAAAATAATAGCTTTTAATAATATATTAAAATTTAATGGGTTTATATATAAAATTCAAATATAGTAATATATATATATTTATTTAAAATGTAAAGTAAACATACTAATATTCTATTGCATCATTTTAAGTTGATTATATATGATTTATTACTTTTGAAAAATAATAAGTTATATATTTATCTTTATTGCTACATATACTTTTATTTAAAAGAATCAACTTATTAGTTTCTAAATTCTAAGAACTAAGCAAACTTAACTTAGTATTTACCAATTAAGCAAATATAGGTATTTCATTTAAATTATTTTTAAAAACTTTTATTAAGCAAAAAATAAATTAATTTAAACTGTAAAAATTAGTAAATAGTAAGTATTTTCTATATTAAAAATGCAATTGTTAGTCCTATAGACATTTAAAGTACATATCAGCTAAAAATCAAACATAAAATTTTTAACTTAAGAAAACAGCTAAGTTTAATGTAATAAGCAAGTTCAAATCCTTTCCAAAACAATTAAATGACAATCAACTTTAAGATTAAGACCTTCTATTAATAATACGTCCATAAATTCATCAGTGAATTTTTGAATCTCCTCATCATTATCAAAAAGTTTTGATTTTTTTACACCGTAAAGTATACTGTTATAAGCACCGCCCTTTAAAGTAACAGCGCTAAATACAGCTTCAGAATCAGGTAACACTTTGTTATAAAGTACATTAAAGGTATCTTTCATCTCTTTTAAAGGCTGTAAAATCTCGTCTTCTGAACGACAGTAGCTTGGGATAACCAAATCCTTGAAAGCTTCATGCTCCAAATTTTTAGAGCTTAAGAAAGCGCTCCACTTAGAATTGACGAATGAGTTAATTTGGGCGTAGGACATGGTGTTGAAAGTTAAAACACCACCCTTTTTTAACTCGTAAGCTCTACATTTCAAAAAATTGGTTAAAGATTCGGTAGCAACTTGCTTGTATAGTGCGGCTTCTTCAGGAGTGAAATATTGAGAGTCGGGCATGATCGATTTTGACAAAGGTGGTGCTAGAGGTAACCATTGTAAAGTAAAGAAGCTGGTTGCAAAATCTACCGAGTTTTGAGGTAGAATATAGTCATAACATGTGTTTCCGTTAATAAACGTATTCACTTTGAACTTCTCCTTATCTTGAAACGATGGTAAATAATTGTAGGAAACTTCGGCATCATCTAAGCATTTGAATACTTGTCCAAAATCGTTGCTTGGTAAATCATTCAAAAAAACTTGGAGAGCAAGTTTGGTTTTAGTAGAGATGAGATCTGATATAACATATTTTAAAAATAAAATTGTGTTGTATCCGTGACTACAACCAAAGTCCACCAAGGTAAACTCGGATTGATCTTTGCTAATTAACTTTTTATATATATCTAGAAGAAAAATCAGTAAGTTCGCTTTAAAAGTCATTTTACCAAGTTCTTTTATAATAGCATACCCTTCCATATTCTTGAGTCTTTGAAATAGTGAGCGGTTGTTGTAATCTTCCATAGGTTTAGAATCTACTTTGTATGTAAATTAATTTTAATTTTGTACTAAAGTTACCGGAATCTTTTCCATCCTTATTCACAGAATTTATTCTATCGTTTGAAGAGGGTGACATGCTTAAAATTAAACGACTATAACAGTTTGTTTTTGTTTTTCTAGCTGTATAACAATATTTATAAGCGCTCGGCAAAGATTCGAATAAACTTTAGGATTAACTTAAATTCAAGCGACCGTCTATGGATGCTGACGTATCCTGTTTTTTTTATTAGTTAATTCTATTTTCTAACATCCAATAGCTTTTGACAGCAGATACAAATTCTTATTCGGAAAAGTTCGTTACAAGCTTGTTTTTTAAAGTGCTCACTCTAAGCATAATTTAGTTTACTTAATTGGCAGATTTTTTAGAACCTATTTTAAATTGTCCAAACATTCTTTAAATTTAAATCTATTTTATTGGTCCTAATTCAAGATTTAACATTCAATCAAATTTAAGTTCCATAAAAGTTTGAAATTTTTACATAATTGATTTGAAATTAAATTTGGATCATTTTTTAAATACTTTTTACATTTCAAGACCTACTAATAATACAAAATTTCCGATAGTAGATGTTCTAGAGATGCATGGTTTTTATAAATAAGATTAAAAACATAAATTTTTTAGTGTACAATTTGTTTAAACTTCTCTGAAAATAGTAACATTTTCCATATAGAAAATCCAACTTATTTATACACTAGTGTTGATAGGAAATTACTGAAGTATTTGTAATAGAATGTAAATTAAGTGAAAAATAAATTTAAGAGTATAAATTTTAGTGGTAATGTATTATAGCTTAGTAATTAATATATAGATATCAGATATATATAGGTAGCAGATTTAGAAAATCTGTAGGTTAATTGTTTCTTATTATATAGTACTTTAATAAATTTTAATTAACAATTTTTTGTATATAGTTGTACAAATATATAAGCTTCTAAATATTTATATACTAACATAAATTCAAAAGTTAAACTTCTATAATGCACAAGTAATGCATTGAATTTATAAGTTATATTTAAACTAATAAGTATAAAAAAAGTTAAATTTTAAACTTTTTACTAGTATATTTAATTATTTTCAGTAGTACCAGATTTAAACTATAATAAAAAATAGTTATAAAAATAGCTTTATACTTATATACCTTTTCTAAAGCTTAATTACAGATAGAAAAATGGTAATATATATTATATTAGTAGCAAAGCTATTAAATAGTTTTTTTACTAATTTAAATATTTTAGTTTGTTAATTTTTACTTTTAAAAATATATAACACTTAAGTAATTAACTAGTTAGTATTTATATTTTAATAGAATATTGAAGTTTACTCAGCATATTTTATAATTAAAAGGATTATTTAACCTTTTTTTAAAGTTATTTTATATATATATAAATTTTTATACTTAGATAAAAAAATTATAGTAAAAAAAAATTTATAATAATAAAAATAAGCTTTATATAAAACTTAAACTTATTTTATTATTATAAAAAAAATTATTTAATACTAATTTATTTATTATTATTTATTTTAAATTTTAGAATATTTTTTTAATAACAATAATGCTTTTTTACTATATTATTTTAATATAAATTTTTTAATTATTTTTTATTATACTTTTCTTAATTTTTTCTTCTTATAATTAAAGTTATCTTAGTATTTTAATTAGTTTATTACTAATATTTAAAATTATATTTAAGTTTTAAATTACTAATAAATTATCAAATTATATATTATATTTTTATAGTAATAAATTTTACTAAAATTAAGTTAAAAAATCTACTAAATATAATAAGCTTTTTTAAAATAATTAGTTAAAATTTTAATATTAATTATATACTTAATTATAAAATAAAAAGTATATTTAATATTTATTTTAAATAAATATAGTTAAAGTTATTATATTTTTTAGCTATTTTTTATAATTTTCTAAAGTATATTATTAGTATAATACTATAAAAATATATTAAATATTAATATATTTATTTACTAAAAAATAAAAAAAAATTTATATAATTATAACAAAAAAAAGAAAATTATAACTTATATAATATTAAAAAAAGTAAATGTATTAAAGTAAAAGTAAGCTATTAATTATAAAAATATAAAAGTACTTAATTTATTTATTATTTATATAGTTTATAATTAGTTTAAATAAATTATAAAATTATAGTTATACTTTTAATTTTTAAATAGCTAAAATATTAGCTTAACTTATTTTATTATATAAAGTAAATTTAATTTAAATATACTTTTAAATATTTAAAACTATTTTTTAAATAAAGCTTTAAAGCTAAATATATATATATTAAACTATTTAAAAAAAGTATACTAACTATTTTAATAATATTATTTAAATTTATATAATTTTACTATATAAATAAATAAAAAATTAATAAATATAATATTTTTATAATATATTTATAAAAATACAATATATTAGTTAAATTAAAATTATAAATTAAATTATATAATTAATTATAACTTATATAGTTTTAATAGCTTAAAAGTATAAAAAATACTTAATATATATAAAAGCTTATAATTAATATATATAAAATAATTTTAATATTACTTTTTTAGCAAAAATTATATTTAAATGTAGTTTTACTTAAATTATTTTATTATAAGTTTATATTTTTTTAAAAAATTATTATTTTAATTTACTATATTACTATATATTTTATATAAAGTTATTATCTACTAAATTACTATAATAGCTAAATATTATATTAAATATATTTAACTTCATAAACATAGTAAATTTAAAAAAAAACTAGTAAAGCAAAATTCAAAAAAAAGTTATAAAAAGTATATAATTATAAATTATATAGTTTTAATAAAGTAATTTTAGCTTTAGTTTATAGTTAATAATTTTAAACTAT
>JAWQFY010000747.1:0-21561 GCA_037055185.1 Capillidium rhysosporum | reverse complement strand
TTAGAATAAGTTATAAATCAAAAGTTTAGCTTTTAACTTTATATAGAACTCTTAAAATTTAAATGTTTTATATACACCTATAGTTTAAAGTATTAATTTTGAAAATTTATATTATTTATATTTTTTATTTAAAAATAAACTGAAAAATATTAGTTCTATTTGTATAAATGTAAAACCCTTTTTTGGTCAGTTTATTTTTTACTATATTACAATGAATTTAAACTTAATTAATACCAAAATTTAATATAATACTTATATTATTATAATAAAACTATAATAATAATTTTTTAAAATTCTGTTTCTTCATTCTTATTTTATAAGATGTGATAGAAAAAGGGTTTTACATTTGTGCAAATGTAAAACTGCTACTGTATTATAAAACTTAAAATAATACTTTATAAAGTTTTTAATTTTATAATATATATTATTTATAGCAATTATAATAAACTTTAAAAAATTATATATAATTTATCATATATATATATAATTAATAATATACTTTTAATAGTTTAAATTAAAATATTTATTAATTTATAAAATAGATTTTTAATAAAATATTTAAATATATTTTAATTTTAAATTTTAAAAGTAAATTTACTATATAATAGCAATTTACTTTTTTAATAATTTTTTTTATTTTGCATTAAATTTAAATAAGTTTTAATATACTATATTTTTTAAATTTTTTATTTAAAATAAAAGCTATAATATTTAATAAAAATTAATTTTTTGCTAATAAATACTTTTATATATTAAATTTATAAGAAATTTCTAAATATTTTAGCTAGTTAATTTAAAATAAATATATAAAATTTATAAGTTATTATAAATAATACTAATAATAATAATTTAATAATATTATAAAATATTAATAAATAGTAAAAATAAAATAAAAATATTAAATATTAATATATAATTTAGATAAAAATAGCTTAAATATTTTATTTTAATATAAATAAAAAAATTAAAAATATTATATACTTATTATTTAAATAATAAAATAGTTTATAAATAATAGTTTATAAAAATTAATAATAATAATAAATATTTTACTTAAAAAGAATTAAAAAAATCTTATTAATTTATAAAATTATAATTTTTATAAAGTTTTATTAAATATCTAATTTAATAATAAGTATATTAGCTTTAATATATTTTTAAGTTAAAAGTAAGTATTTTGCTTAATTATATACTTAAATAAAATATAGTTAAGTATTTTATCTTAGTTATTCTTTAAAATCTTAAAAATATACTAAAAAGTAATAAATTTAAAATAGAAAAAAAGTTATTTAAAGTAAAAAAAAAATTAAAAATATATTTAATAATTTAGCTATAGGAATAGTATATAAAAATTAAAAAATAAATAAGTAGTTTATTTTAAAAGTTGCTAAATAAGTAAGTTTATAGTAAATATTACTTTAAAAATATATTAAATTATTAATAAATTGCTTAAAAAATATATACTTATATTAATAATAAAATAATTTTATTATTAAAAAGTTTTAGATAAAAGCTTAGTTTAAAAATAAAATTATAATATAAACTTTTTAATAAAATACTTTTAATATAAAAGTTATTATTTTAGCTTAAATTTATAATAATAATAATAAATTAATATTAATATAAAGTTAAAGTAATAAGTATTTAAACTTAATATACTAATTAAAGTTATGCAGTTTTAGTTTAAAATATTATATTAATTATATATAACTTTAAATTTAATAATATTATAATAAGCAAATATTTTAGCATTTATTATATTTATTATTAATTTAACTATTTTATAAAGTTTTTTAATTTAGATAAAATATATATTATTTTATTATACTTGCTTTGCAAAATAAATAAAAAACTATTATTGACTATTATTAATTTAAAAGTTTTAATATTAATATATAGTTAATTAAATAGTTTTAAAATCAAAACCTTTTTTAAAATAAACTATTATAGTTTTTAATAATAAAAATATATTTTATAAATTTGTAAACATTAGTAATAATAATAATAACTTTTTTTTAAAACTACTTATATATACTTTTCTCTTTCCCTTTTTATAAAAAATAGCTTTATATATTTTATTTTATATTTAAGTTAAAATTTTAAGCTATTTTATTAAATACTTAAAAGTAAGTTTTCTTATTTAAAAATATATTTACATTTTTTTATACTTAACTAATATATAAAACTTTTTAAAATAATAAAATGCAAACTAATTATTATAAATAGTAACTTTTGTATATTTATTTTAAAATTAAACCTAATATATATATTTAATTAGTTGCTTTTAAAAGTAGTTAAATATATATATAATTATAAATATTTATTTAAATATATAAATAAAAATATAATTAATTTTAGTAAATAGCTAATTTTTATTAAAATATTTTTTTAGAGATTTTAAAATTTAGATAAATTTACTCTTAATATAATAAATTATATTATATATATACATAAATTTTTTAATATTTTAGAATATTATCTAGCAAAGAATTTATTTAGATTTAAATAAAATAATGGAAGTAGATTAAAGGTTAGTTGATTACTAGTCTATAGCTAATTTTTCTAACTGTAATACCTAACTATAATAAGGATCTAAATTTAAACTGTATTCTATTCTTATAAATATAAAATATACTAGTAAATAAAGTTTAATAAAGAATTTAAATTATAATTAAGCTTTAAATACTTTTATCACTACAAATAAATCAAAAATCTAAATACTTTTGTAGCTTACACTTTATTAACTCTACAAAAACTTTGAAAAATAATAACATTTAATCTTTTTACCATTGTATAAAAATCAAAAAATATTTAATGTCTAATTTTAAATAAACTTACACCAAAAGTATACAATTTAACATTCACAGCTTTAAATCTAAAAACAATATAAGACCAAAATCATCATAATTCTAACTTTCCCTAGTTATTATATAAAAATCAAATATTAAAATTTGCCATATCAGTTGTGTTAAATTTGCAATCAAAAAGGAGGATGGGTATTTTTAAATTTAAGAGTTTAGATTCCAACAACAACTTGAGTACTGAAGATTATCTAAATTTTGGAAGTGATGAAGACTTAACACCACCATATTCTACAACTTAAGACGAGGTAGCTTGTTTTCTGTAAAAATTAAGTTTCAGCTGTTTTTTAAAATCTGTACAGCTTCCATCTCAAAGGAATGGTGTTTAGCCAAGTCTAAATACATCTGTAACAGGCTATGTTAACCCACGGATCCCTCAATTTAACTTTGGAATCGGTAATTAAATATCCAATCGCCCACTGCCCCCTTTCCCTCAAAGTAACGTTGGCAATATACCCTTGGTCTCCTGGGTAGTAGACAAACTTATGCGGCTTCATACTGGGAGATCTTAACGCTAGCTTGTAATGTTGGGTAGAAGGGTGAGATGGTAAAACATGAAACCTATAACTTATATTATAAAGTAAATCAAAATTAATTGGTTCCACTATGAAGAACTTAGAATCGTTGGTGAGCAGCTTAACAAAATCTTCCGGTGGTTTGATTCCGTTATGCCCAATCCGAAGCGAAAAAGCAAATGGAAGAGGTTGCGAGTGTTGAGTGGGGTATCCACATTTAACTTTGAGTAGTGCAAACTTACACCTACCTTTGATTCTTAAATTAATCTTTCCTTGGAAAAGTTTATCCTTAACTCGTGTTTGAACTAAGGGTTGATACCTTTTTACCGGTTTGTTGTTGGTCTCAAAAAGTTCAAGTTCAGCGTCGAGGTGCATACCTTGAGGGATGTGCAGGTTCAACTCGCCGGTATGGTCATCATCTACTGTAAATAGTCGGTCTGGCAGATCAATAATCTTCAGATTGTAATCGAAGTAGTAGGATGTAGCATACGGGAGTAAGGTGAAAGTGATGAAAGAGAGGTTAGGTTTCAGATACTGGAACTTACGGTCGGTGGGAAAGTGAGTAAATATCAGTTTAGAAGGATTTGTCAAGAAGTAGAATAGATCAGGTTTATGACTTAGGTTAAAGGGGTGTGTGGTAATCGATAAACCAGGATCAATGAATCGGTAGTACCCCTGCACTTTAACTAACATAAAATATTATAAAGTAATTCAAATACATAGTTTTACCGGATATCCAGGCGTGGTTGACCTGAGGTAACTTAGTTTCTAAGTCGGTAGCGGTACTAGGATCTATAGGAAATTGAATCAACAACGTACTAATTTATAAAATTTACCTTTGAGGTAGCCTTCGATAACCTCACATTCCAAATTTAAATTGGTGGCTAAAGCTTTGAAGAGGTTAGCGAAGCCCAGCTTTCTAGCCGCTTTTCTTATAAGTACGGCTTTGGCAGTTTCTAAGTATATATCACCAACTGAAGTCTTAAGCCCGTTCTCTTGAAGTTTGTCTTCCATCCCGTCTTTAATCGGTAGTATGTCGTCATCGGCGTCAGTATCGGAATCATCCCCATCGGAGTTCATATTGGGTGATGGTGCGAACGGTAACTGTAAATTAAAGTTGTCATAACTAATGTTGTGTACAATCCAAATGAAGATAGCTCTAAAAAGCTGCCAGTCGAATTTAAAGTTACATTTGAGCATGGCTGCTAACCCTTCCAAATCCAGCCCGTTATTACTTTCGTCATTTTCAGTGGATTGTGGTGGATGGGAAGGTAATGATAAGACCTTGGAATCCACTAGCTCAAAATCAGTCTCATCGAAATCGAATCCGTCGACGTTAGGCTCGGTAACTGGTTTAGATAAATAAAGAATTTGGATAGGATTGAGGGGTTTGGTAGTAAGTCGAGTTAAACCACGTTTGAAAGGTTTCTTATCGTCTACCGGTCTGGGTGTTTTACTAAAATTACTACTTAGATTAGATGGTTTATCTTTGTCGGGGACTAGTGGAGAGGAAGTGGAAGGTTGGAAATCTTTGCCGTTGGTTTTAACTTTAACTAAATTTGAAGCAACGTTGGTTTGGATTCGTTGTAAAGAAGAACTTAATCTCTTAGTAGCCGCTTCCTTGCTTAGCCGGGGCGGTGGACGGGGTATCTGACTAGAAGAAGAGTTTAAGGAACTAATATCCGAATCGGTAGACAAACTAGACTGTAGGTTTGCAGGCTCTAGGTTGCTTTGTAATTCTGAGTCTCTACTTTCCACTTTAGTAATTGTAGGTTTCACTTCCAATTTCGATTCAGTAACTTGTAAAGTTATGTCGGCCATCAAAGCAGCTAAATTCTCTGGTGTGTCGTCAGATTCAAACTGTAAGTTGGTGTTAGTTGTTAATTCTTCCATAGCTTGTGCTTGTATTTGAGGTTGATGGTGTACCGGTTCTCCATTTGTTTCAGGTTCATTTTGGTATTGGTTACTATTCTGTGGGAATAAGCCTAAATGTTGGGAATGATTGATAGGTGGGGTTTCGAAAGTTAAGTTGTTGTTGGTCGTCGAACTGTGCTGCAACTCCTCCTTATTCCTTTTAGGTGGTAATCTGGGTAACGGCCTACGTGGTGTAGAGCATGTACTGGATGAAGCGGATTCGTAGGTCACAGCTGGGCTATAAAACTCCGTATCATTGTAGTACATGTTCGAATAAGTAGGCTGATAAGGTGGTTGGTATCCGAAATTGTTGTCATCATATACTTGCTGAGGCATTTGTTGCTGTTGCTGTTGTTGGTAAGGGTCGTAATATTCGGGATACTCTTGGTAGTACTCGCCATATTCATCCACGTAGATCTGTCCTGGTTGATATGGGTAATGCTGTAGGTTGGGGTCGTAATATTCTTGGTAGTTTTGTAAGTCCGGTGGGTATTGGGTGTAGTTATAGCCGTCTGAACCGGTGTCAAACATACTGTGCCTATAGTACCCATTACCTTCATCCACGTAAGCTTCATTTTGGTAGCTATTGTCAAAAGTCTGCTGTTCTGGATACGGTGAATAGTTTTGCTCTACTGGGAACTGTTGATATTGGTGTGGTAAAGCTAAATTTGGTCTAGCTGCTTCGGTATGCCGCCTAGGTCTAGCTTGGGGTGTGGGTAATGGCCGCGGTTTCGTAGTTAAGTTATTACTCTCTCCATTAGCTATCGCGTTAGCTCGGTCGGTATCAGCCATAGCTAAAAGTATCTCCTCCAAATTTAAATCTAGGTCTGATACGGACTGTCGTCTACTCGAATCCATAATATTAACTATATTTTTGTCTCTATTCCAGTTTTCTTGAGTCAAAGCACACCTTAACACTTTTTTGAAATGAATAGTAAGTTTAGATCTTTGGCAAAATTAAGTTTTCTGGAGAACTTAGCTTTAAACTATTGGTTAAATTTATTATTGATTAGTAACCTTTAAAATAGATTCACAAGATAAAGATAGATGTAATCAAAAACAAGTGAACTTGGTACAATAAAGACCAGAATATTTCCATCATATAGTTTCGTCAACTTAGAAAATTTGTCGAAGATAGTAAGATTATTAAAAGTTCATAGTAGTAACAAGCCTATAACTATCAACTCATCACAGGTTTTTTAAAATAAATAAATAAATAATTCGACAATTAAACTTACAACTTAAGTTTAGGATTAACAGAAGATGAGAATACATCATAATTTAAGAAGTATCTGTAATTTTTAAATAAGTAACAATAGTATCTGTATATTTTGCCGTTTGTTTTCGATACTAATTTTACACTATGTAATATTATGATTTTTTGAAACCATTGATATTTAGCTAAAATAGGAAATAATTGCGAAAAATTCTCAAAAACGTGAAAATAAAGCCAAGTAGAATTACTATTTGAAATGCTTTAATTGGGTTTAATCAATAACTACGTAAATGGAAGGTTCCAGAAAATCAAATATTATATATCGGAAAATTAGTATCAAAGCAAAAAGTTGAAAATCTAAATAAATAGCAATATAGAATGACTTAAATTTTTAGGTTAAAATTGATACAAATTTATTTTATAAAAGCAATAAAAAGATAAGTAAAAATAATATGTATTTTTATTATATCAATAAGAAAATGTTAATAATATATTGAAATTCCAAGTTTAATAAATATATATATAAATAAAGAAAAAATATGTATTTACTAGCTAAAAATTAATTAAGTTAATATATTTATCTAAATATATTAAATAAGTTATACAGTAATTTAAGCTATAAAAGTATAGCAAATACAAATAAAAAATATTTTATTAAAATATTATATATTTAGATATAAAGTAAAGTAAAAGTTTAAAAAGAAATTCTATTTTTAAAAAGTTAAATAAAAAGATATTTAGTATTAAAATAGCAAAATAATTAGTAAAAGTAATATACTAATTAATAACAAAATTAGCATATAGTAAATATATAATAAAATATAGAAAAAACTTAAAATAAAAAAAATAGTAATAACTTTATTAAAAATATTTAAATTTTAAATATAGCTTAAAGTTTAACTTATATTAAGTAAAAATAATAAATAAAATTTTAATATGATTTGTAATTTTTCTAACTAGTTATTAAAATATCATTATTTTTTATAATATATTTATTATAATGCATTAGTATTTAGAATGGAAATTTAGAAATTAATACTTTTTATTAATTTTATTTAAAATTAATAAAAAGTAAGCTTAGTTTTAGTAAACTAATTTTTTTTAAAATTAAAAACTTTTTTATTTTTTATTTGCTAGCTAATATATTAATTTAAACTAAATTTTAATATTAAATACTTATTATAATAAAGATTTTTAAAAATATTAAATTTAAAAAAAGCTTTAAAAGTAATTAAAAACTATAAAAAATAGTAAAACTAATAAAATATATTTAAAAAAATTTTATTTAGATACTTTTTTAATTTTATTATTATTATTTTTAATAATTTTTATAATTTTTAATCTTATTTAAAAAAATAATTAATTTAAAAAATAGTTTAAATAGCTATTATTACTATTATTATAATTATAAATTACTTTTTTAAGCCTTTTAATATAACTATTTTACTTATTAAATTTATAAATAAACTATTTTATATTAGTAAAAAATATTTTATTTAGTAAAAAATTTTAGCTTTTTTAAACTAAGCTTTTTTATAATATTTAATTAATATTAAAGCTTTTTAAGTTTATATTTTATATAATTTTTAACTTTTATAAAAACTTTATATTAACTAAGGCTATATTTTTACTTTTTTATAATATTTAAAATTAGCTTAAGCATTAAGTTTGACTAAGTAGTTATTTTGGCTTTCTAGTAAGTAGCTAGATATTTTGTTTTATATTTTATTAGCTTTTTTATAGCTATTTTTTTCCATTACCAATTTTTTAGATGTTTTTTTTTAATATAGTACTATTATTTTCTTTTAGTAATTTTTATTATAGCTTATTCTAATTGTAAATATTTTTAGCTTTTACTATATTTTTATACCTTTACTAAAGTATTTAAGTATTTTATATTTGCTTTATACTACTTAAAAAAACTTTTTAGAATTATAATTACTATACTTTGTTTACTTAACTATTATACTTTTTCTATCTATTATTTTAATTTAAAATTTTTTATTAATATATTTGAAAGTATATGGCTTTTAATAATCTAAAAAACTTTTACTAATAACTATTTATTATAAAGTTATTATTATCTAAATACTGCTATTTTTTTAGAACAATTTACTTAATTATATCTTTATTATAGCTAATTCTAGGCTAATATTTCCATTACCACAATTTTAACTAATCCTAAAACTGAACTAAAAGTATAAAATCTAAGTAAATATAAAAAATAGATAATATAGAATAAAACTAATAATAAAATAATAAACTATAATATAATAAAAATAAAGTAAAATAAAATAAAATAAATATTTTAATTATTTTAGTATATACTACTTTTTCTTATATATTAATTTTTTATTTTTTTATTTTTTTCTAAACTTTTACATTAATTAAAATCTAATTCATAATAATTCTTTTAGTAAATTTATATTAATTGTATAGTTAACAATCTATATTTTAAAAAATTTAGTATTTTATTTATTATTTATTATTTATTATTTAGTTATTAATAAGAAATATAAATTGTTAACTATTAAAACTATAATATTTTCTATTTAAAATTAAATATTTATTTATTAAATTTATTAAATTATATTTTAATACTCTTATAATAAATATATTTAAACTATTTTACTTATTTATTTATTTTAAAAAATTAAATTAGCTTTTTTATAAAATTTTAATAAGTAAATAATAATAATAAAATATATTTGCCATTAAATAATAAAAATAAATATTTTTACCATTTAAATAATATATATATAAAATAATTAAAATTAAAGTATTTATTTTAAAAATTAAAAAAATGTATTAATAGTATAATTAAAAAAAATTTATTTATTTTTTAATATTTCTTATTTATTGCTTTATATTATAAATATTTAAGCTATAAGTTATAAGTTTTAACTACTTTATTAAAACTATATAGCTTTTATTTATATAACTAAGAAAATTTTATTATTAGTTTAACTTTTATTATATAAAAATTAAATATATTTAATATAAATTTATAAAAAAGTAGTATTTTTTACTTTATTATATAAAATAAATAAATAAATTTTTATAATTTTTTTATAATTTTTTTATTAAAGGTTAAAAAATATTTAGATATTTTTAATTAACTTATACTTTAAGTTATATTTAGCTTTATTTAATAAAGCTAAGCTAGAAAAAATACTAAATATTAGCATTTTAATATATAATTATTTTTATCTCTAATTTTAAAAGTTATATTAACTAATATATTTAATAAAAAACTTAAAATAAAAAATAAATTTATTATTATATTTACATTTTTAAAAATTATTATTTATATTTATTTATTAAATAATTTTATTTAATATTTAAGTTTATATAAATTATTTTTTTAAGTTAAATAGCAATATAAAAAGCTAAATTCTAACTATATAAAATAGCTAATAGTAATTCTTTACTTAATAAAGTTTTATAACTTTATTTTTTTTAGTTTATTTACTAAATTATATACTATTTATTAAATCTTAAATTTTTAATATTTTATATTTATATTTTCTAAAATACAGCTTAAAAAAGATTAAAGTAAAATTTATATACTTTTATAATAATAGTTATATATTTAAAACTTAAAAATATTTTAAAGATTTACAATAAATTATATACTTATTTATTACTAGTAATATTTTTTAATTAATGTAAAAAGTATTAATATAAATTTCCACTACTTTTTAACCAAATTTGTATAGCTTTATAATTTTTTTTTCAAAATCCAAAAACACTATAATTATAATAAAATAATTTCTTGTTTTTTAAACTTAAAAGTCACTAACCTACAAAGCAGAAACTTTTAGTATCTTTAAACAAATAGAAAAATAGAGGAAATTATAACAAAAACTTGATTTAAAAGCATTACATATTCCCCTAATGTGACATAATTAATACAGTGTGATATATGTCTTTAGCAGACTTATTCTTGTTTGTTAATAATAAAAGTTATTACATATTGATTAAAAAAAGTACTTTCAAAGCTTTTATTTTGTAAATATTACTTATCATAGGACTATATTTATTTATAGTTTTTATAGCATTTATACATTTTTTAAATCAAAATCTTGATGATTTGGATAGCTGAGGTTACATTAAATATAGCATGTAAAAAAATGTAGTTTTATATTATCTAAGTGAAAAATATTGAAAAAACTATATGCCTATTTACAGCTCTTATAATCAAAATAAATAGTTTAGGGTAGTTACAGGTTTAAAAGTCTAATTTAAGATAACATTATTTTCTACATTCCGTCTAATATGGCTATCTCCACATAGACTTAATGTTGTTTCCTCTTAATAAAATTTTATCCCGTAACGATTTGGAGTTCTTTTATTATATTTTCTATAACTTTATAAATTTTGGACAGGAAATTTCTATTTTTTAGGTTTTATTTTCTAGGAATTTTCATATCAAACTTTTAAAGTATAACTTTTAAAGGGTAATCGAAAAAGGTCGTTTTAGACCGTCAGTACAATATAACAGTTAAGGTAAATAATATATATATATATATATTTATAAAAGCATATTTTTTAATCTCGAAGTTAAAAACACGAGTTTAAGAGAGTACTACCTTTCGTAGATCTTGATGTATGTAAACCAATTTCAGGGTATCTACCTAAATGAATAAGTCTAAATATGTACGATCTTAAACATGGATTCTAATATTTAGCTTATAATAGTAGAAATAAGCGTGTAAAAATATATTTATTTTCTTAGATATACACCGTTTATAATGCTAAATCATATCTTGATGTCTATTGCAATAAATTGGATAAATAGTAAATTATACATTAAAATAACTATATATGTAAGAAAATGTCAAAAAATATATTATGATCTGTATGATAAAAATTTATATCCAATATTTCAAGGGATACTTTAAATCCTTGAATGCCCCTTTTTATCCTGGTAAACATGTTAAACTTTCAATTTGACGTAAGCAACCCTTGTCTACGTAAACAATTTAAAGCATATTTTTGTCAGAAGTAAAGGTATAAATAGTGACGAAAAGAATTGCCAATTGCTTAGTTAAATAAAAAAGTAAGAAAATGTACTCCCACAACCAGCAATCTCCTCTTTCCCACGTTCAGGACATCGAACGTAACTTATCTCCTTTCGGTCAGCACAACGATTATGAACGTTTCGCTAACACCTGCTCCCAGAATGACCAGCCTTTATACTTAGTTGACATGATTGTTAACAAGATTCGTAACGCCTGCCAACAGGAACAGTATAACCCCAACCCTCAGGCTGTCCAGCAGATCACTCAGCTCCTCTGCAACAAAGCCGAGATGGGTCGTCAGTTACTCCACCAAGCTATCCAAGCCGAACAGATCCGTGAACAAACTTGCCAGAACCCTATGGAAAGACAAATTCACCAGCAGCGCCAGCAGCAGTTAGTTCAGCTTTTACAGGTTAAGGAACAGATCCGTCAACTTGTTCAGCAGCGTTTGATGGTACAGAACCCCCAGCAGTGCCAGCAGATTGGTCAACAGGTCATTCAGCTCGCTACTCGTGCTCAGATGATCACCCAGCAGCTCCTCTGCCAAAGTCAGCAGTACTTAAACCAGAGACAGGGTATGTTAGGTAACCAGTCTTGGGGTCAACAGGGTTTATTCGGTCAGCAGTGCTCCCCCATGAGCCAAGGTTTATTCGGTCAGCAATGCTCCCCTATGAGCCAAGGTTTATTTGGTCAGCAATACTCCCCTATGAGCCAAGGTTTATTCGGTCAGCAATGCTCCCCTATGAGCCAAGGTTTATTCGGTCAACAGACTTCTCCTTTCCAGAGATTCTAAGTACTTTTAGTAAATAAATTATACCTGTTGTTTAATTCGTATATATTTTATTAATATGAAATAAATTATATTGAGTATATTTAAATTTCAAAATTTTATTAGTTTATTTAAATAGTTAATATTTAATATAGCAAAAGATTCCAGCTATTATAAAATTTAAATTTTTTAAATGTTTAACTAAGCAATAGTAAATTTTATTATAAGGTTAGTTTCGCTATGTAATTTTTTCCAAATTCTTGTACCATTGCTTAACAATAAGGTCCAGCAAGTGATAATTCGACAACGAAAGGAAAGTAGTTAAAGCTTTTGGCTATTTTAAAGGTGCAGATAAGCCAAATTAAACAATTTATAGTAAATATTGAGACTGGCTAAAATAGAATACTTGTAGTATATTTTCATTTTATAGGGTTTTATTTTTTACACAAGGTTAGATATTTATTGTTAATACTAAAAATAAACCACTATATTTAAAAGATTGACTTAAAATAACTTTTAAAAATGAATTTATTTTAATCTATTTTTATTGAAATTTGATCAAATAAGTATACAAAAGTAAACTGATTTATTAATATAATTTAAATATAATAGCATACTGATAAAATCTAACAAATTTATCTCAATAACAAAAAATATATCATCGATATAGCTTACTAAATTACTATAAAACTGCAAAAAATCCCAAAATATGATAAAGTACAATTAAAATGAAAGTTTTCTATATCGCTTTAGCTATTACTTCAATTACCGCTAATTACTTCGGTGGTTACGATAACTTTGACTATGGGTACAACAGCTTTAACCGTTTCAACCCAATTATCGTGAAGAATGACAACCGTATTAAAAACAATAACTTCCATAAGAATGAGTTTGATCATAACAAGAAAGCTGCCGTATTTAAAGAGAATACCCATAAGAAAGATATCGATGTGAACAACTTTTCAAAGAAGAACGATAAGTTCGTAGCTGTACTTTAAATTTAAAATCAGTTATTTATTAATCATTAGAAATAAATTATAAAGATTTTGTTTTGATATTTTACATTTTGCCTGGTAATTTTTAAATTGTAATTTTTTTCTACTTAATGAAATAAAATTCACTTAATAAAACTCTCATATTTATAATAGATTTTATGATTTTATGTAACAAAATTTATATTCAAAACAAAGGCATTATATCTAAAATATTTTATATGAATTCAAGAGGCGTAGCTCAAAACAATTCTGCATCAGTCTTATTTACTTTGCCCTTAGTACCAGTGTGGAGATGGTCTAAGTAGCAGTTTGTTATTGAGATAATACCTGGAGTTTCTTGGCCAGATTCACATCATTTATTGAGGGTGAGTGAAATTCTATGAGCTGCTAGGATTGATTTGATCAGCTATCAATCCAGCTAGGAAAAGGCGATTCGGTTTAATGGCTTTGGTTTTGTACTTAGTCATGTTATCCTAAGTGATAATAATATATATATAATTTAACCTTCTAAAATACTCTTAAATATGCTAACCTTTATTTGATAAATTTTGTATAAGGGTAAGTAAACAACAACTTTAAATTTAAGGTCATTCGTTTATATAGATATAGTAAATGGGTATAATAATATATGATTTGTTAAAAAAAAATTTCCTATAAACTTTTGGCATTTCTGGTAAGGCTTTCTTTCCAATAAAAATAAAATCATCTTTGTATTTATACTTGTGCTTTCTGTAAGTATCATTTTTTGATTTTACAGAAGTTATAAGGCGGTAGTTTACATTTTATATATTTATATTACTATTATATATAATAGGTATTAATAAATATATTTCTAAAACATTTATTTTAAATTTATAATTAATTCAGTTTGTTAAACTAAAATATGAAAAATAAAAGTTAAACAGCTTATAAAAAATTGAAATTTATATTTTATTAATATTAAAAAAGTATTATAAATAAAAGGAATAATATATATTGTAACAGCCTTGCTTCATCTCTGGTTGTATTTCTTGCTCCTATCATAACCGTCCCACTTCTCAGAGGAGACATACTCCTTGTGGCGACTTGATACTGGATGTAGTCCCAATAAGTGTAAATCGGTTGTTTTGACATGAAATAAGTAATAAAAATTATTTAAATCTATATGAACGATATCAAATTTAATATTAAGTTAACTTCATTCCAAAAAACAATTGCTAGAGTTTTATACCCTTATATACCATACTTATTCTTCAAAGCGCAGCATGTCTTCTATATTGCTCGTCCTCCATCTACATACCTATTTTCAATGCATTCCCATCTTGTCTCCATTTATTAACATCCCAAGACGACAATTCATTCACGGTAAAGGTGATTTTTGCTCTCTTATTTAAATTCTCACAAGCCACTACGTCCCACTGCTTTGATTTACCTATAGCATCTGACCTTATCGTTAGTATCTTATCGCGTTGCACCCACCTCATCAAGCTACTATATCGGGACTGATTATTGTATTCCCAAAAGGAAATTTCGATACATTCCTCTTCTGGCAGGTCGTCGCTTTTACCAAAAACTCGTTTAACTTTTCAATACATAAATTCTTATATCTTCACAACTTTTATTTAAGCCTATCAAATCCCGCAATGTTTCCAAATTTGGAAATATTATAAGAAACTAAAACAAAGCCTTTTAGTCCTCATAAAACATCTTAAATTCATTATTCTTGTCGACTCAAGGGTTGTTACGTATAGTATTTACGTTTACATTTTTAAATAATATATGATAATTGGTTAATTCATCTCTAATGATGATCTGAATAGTTACTTAATCATATCTTTAAAAGCTTTATTTTATACAAAACCAAGCATTTTTGTTCTTTTTACTGAGTAAATATTTATTACTTAATTTTTAAACTCTTTGTAATACAAGTTTTTAATTAAATTTGGATCATTATATTTTTAATTATTGAGATAATTCTTTAAATTAGCAAATAATTTAAGTGAAAGTAAGCTAAAAATTGCATTTACTAAGGGCCTTACTACTTTTTCTTGTATATATCTAACAGGGTTTAAATTTATTATAAATTATATTCTGCTGTATTATACTTTTATATCTAACTTTATATAATAGATAAAAAAATGCAAAGGTAAACTAATTAAAATATAAAAAAACTACTATAAAGTAAAATATATATGTCTACATATTATTAAATAAATATTTTAAACTAAGTTAATAAATTTTATTATATATATATATATTTGGTTTTTAATTACAGAAAAGCTTTAAAAATTAAAATTATGTTAGTAAAAGTATAAAATAAAATAAAATAAACTATTAATAAAATATAGTAATTTTTACTTACTTTTAACTAATAGCAAACTAATTTAAATAGTTTTTTAATATTTTATTTTAAAATTTAAAACTTAAAAAAAACTTAAAAGCTTTTAAAAAATTAAATTATAAAGACTAAATAATTGCTAAATAAATTAAATTAGTTTAAATAAAATTTATCTATTAATAATATTATTTTATAAGTAAATTATAGTTTTTAGTAAATTAATTTAGTTTTTTATTATATTTATATTTAAAATAATATTATTAATAGATAAATTTTATTTAAACTAATTTAATTTATAAATTTATTATTATTTAACTAAAATTTTTATTTATACTACTAAATTTAATAATATAGTTAATTATTAATATGTTTAATTATTTTATCTTCTTATTTTTTAATAAATATTCTTTTTATTATTATTTTTTCATTTTATTTATTACTTTAGCAGTTTATATTAAATATAAAATATAAAATTATTAAATAATGTTACTTTTTTATTTTTAATATATTTTAATAATTTTTATATATATTAATAAAATTTTATTATTATTTTAAAAAATTTTAAAGCTATTTTTTATTTATATTAATTATATTTTTTAATTTTAATTTATTACTTACTATATTATATTATTTTATTTTATATTTATTATTTTAATAAAATAGTTTAATGGATTTTTTAATTAATAAAAAAAAGCTATATTTAAATTTTTGCATTAATTAATATTAATTTTTAAAGTAGTATTAAAAACTAAGCTATTAATTTTAATAAATTTAATAATAAAATAATTATAATTTATAATTTAAATTAAGTAGCAAAAATAAATATTTTTTATTACTTTTATTAAATATTTTTAAATAATAATTAAATATATAAAAATTAAAATAATTAGCTATTAACTTTAAATATAAACTATATTTGAAATTAATTTATATAAAAATTATATTTATGCTAAAATATTTTAATTTTTTTTATATTAAGTTATAAAATTATAAGCTATAAATTTAATTAAACTAAATTTATTTAATTGATATAAAAATATTAGCTATATTTAATTTTTTTATACTAAATTTTAATTTTAATATTATTAATACTTATTAAATAATTACTACTTATAAAATAACTAAGCTTTATGTAATTTTAAAGTATATTTAATTAAATTAACTTTTTAATTTTTAATTTTTAAATATATAAATAATTAAAATAAAGTTATATATATATATATACATTATAATTTAAGCTAAAATTATATTATTTTAGCTTATATATTAAGCTTAAATATTTATTATTTTAACCTTTATTAATTTTAACTTTTTAATATTATTAAGAATTTAAGCTAAAATAATATATTTTTTATTAAAAGTTGTTTTATTATAAATTTTATTAATATAGCTTTACTATTTAAAAAATATTATTTAAAAGTTTTTAATAAAATTATTTTATTATTAATGCAAGCTTATATTTAAAATATCTTATTATTATAATAATATAATATTTTTTAATTATTTTATTAATAATTTAATATATTTTTAAAGTAATATTTATTATAAATTTACTTATATAGCAACTTTTAAAGTAAATTATATATCTTATTTTTTAAAATTTATTTAATACTTTTATAAGTAAATTATTTAAATATCTTTTTTATATTAAATAAAATTTTTTATATTATTAATATAGTATATATTTAAAACTTTAAATTATAATTAAGCTAAATTAGATATTTAACTTAAATATTTCTTAAAACTTAAATACTTACTTTTAAATTAAACTTACATTTAATTAAAATGCTTATTTTTAACTTTAAATACATTTAAAAAATACTAGTAATTAATTTTTTTAAATTATAATACATTTTATTTTAATTTTATATTTTAAACTTATATGTAAAATTAACTTTTTTATAAATATTTTAAAATTTTAATTTAAATATATTTAAAAGTAGTAAAAAAAAGTAGCTTTGTTTTAATATTAAATTAAATTATAATAAAATATAAATATAATACTAATTTATTTTATTAAAATTTTTACTAATTATAATTAGTTTTAAATTTTAAATATTATATATATATTATTTGAAATTTAGTAAAAAGAAAAAAATAATTATTTATTATAATATTTATATAAAAGTATAAATTAAATTTAGTATTAAAAAGCTAACTAAGTAATTTACTACTTTTAAAAGTAGCTGATTTTAATTTTAAAAAATTTTTTATTTATTTATAAAATATAAAATTTTTAATTTTTATACTTTAAATATAGCTTATAAAATATGTAAATATAAATATATATATACTTTTAACTTATATAATATATATATATTTACAGTTAATATAATTAAGCAAAAAATTATAATATTATAAAGTTTAAGTTTTAAAAATTAAATTAAATCTTAAAATTGTAAAATATTAGCTTAATTTATTTTACTACACTAAATAAGTTTAATATAAAAATTTTTATATATTTATAACTATTTTTTTATAGTATATAGTATTTTAAAGTTTATAAAGTTGTATTTTCATTTTTTATATCTTTGCGACTTTATTAAAAGGCTAAAAAATCTTTAAATAAAAATAAAAATAAGCAGCTTTTAAGCTAAATAAAAAATAAAAATATAGTATTTATAGTATAGTATATTACTAAAATAGTTTAAAAAAAGAATTAGTATAGCTTAAATAAAAAAAATTTAAAATTATACTTTAAAAATATATATAATAATTAATATATTATAGTAATTTTAATATATAACTATATATAAATTATTTTATTTTTATTTTTAAATTGCTATAATTGCTAAAAATTATATTAAAAATTATATAAAATATATAAAATACTAAAATTATATATTTTAATTAGCTTATATATAATTTAAACTTTAATTTAATCAAAATACTAAATATTTTCTAAGTAAAGCCTGAAAATTATTTTAAAAAACCTATTAAAATTATATATATTATTTTTATAAAGTAAAAAAAACTGTCAATAATTTATAATATCTTATTAAATATATTTAACCCTTAATTAGTAAATATTATATTAATAAAGCTAAGTTAAAAATACTTATAAATAGTTATAAAAAGTATATAGCTATAATATATATAAACTTAATAAAATAGTTAAAACTTAGTTTTAAATTAAGTATTTATAAATATAGCTTATAAATAAAATATATTTTAATATAAATATACTTTTTATATATAAATAGAAAAAAGTTATAAAATTAAAATATTTTTTAATACAACTAATTTTTAAACAAATATTTTTACTATAAAGTAACAAGTATATTTTTAAAAGTATAAGTTATTATATAGCTTATTTATTATTTAAGAATTTAATTTTTAATATTTTTATATATAGTTAAAATTTATTAATTAAATTTAAATTATTTAGCTTTTTTATCCCTTTTTAATTTTTTAATATTATTTTTTATTACTATTTAATATATTTAAATAAATTTAAACTGTTAAAAAATTGTTAAAATTTTTTTTTAAATTTAATTAGTTGAAAATATATTAGCTTAAATTTGCTTTTTTTATAAAAAAAGTTTAAAAATTATATTATTTTAGTTATATTTATTATTTTTTATACTTTTGTTATTTATTTATTTATTTTATATTTAATTTTAAAATAAAATATTAGTTTTTAACTACTATTTAATTATTAAATATATTTTTAATTTTTAAATTTCTAATTTTTAATATAATTATATTTTTTTAAATATTTTTATATAATTATAATAACTTTTTTATAATAAGTTTATTATATATATTATTACTTAAATTATTAATTAACTTATTTTTATTTAGCTTAGTAAAAAATTAAAACTTATTATTAATATTAGTTTTTTGCCTTTTTTTAATACTATTAAATATTTTTTATTCATTTAATAAAAAATATAAAAAATATAAAAAATAAATTTAAAATTTAAAAAAATATAATTATAAGTAATATTTATTAGTTAAAAATTTTAAATTATAACTTATAGTTATAAACTTAAAATTAAATATTAGTTTAAACATTAGTTTAATTTTTAATTTATATAATAATATTAATATTTTTAAATTTTATTGCTATAAATAGTTAAATATTATTAGCTTATTTTAATACTTAATAGTTTTTTAAAATAAATTAAATAAAAAGCTAAAATTCATATAATATATTATTTTTAAAAAGCTTTATTTATTTGCTTAGCTAACTTTAATATTTAGAAAAAAGTTAGTACTTTTTAAATAATTATATAAAATATAATTAAAACTTAATAGCTTATTTTTATTTTTTTAGCTTGCAGCTTTAATTAAAAATAATTTTATAAAAAAATTAAATATAATATTATTAAATTTATACTTTTATTAATATATTTAAATATTATTCATTTACTTTTAGCTATTTAATATAATAAGTTTAAAATATACTTAATATTTAAATTAAGCTAAAATAAAATATTAGTTTTTAGTATAGTTATAAAATTTTATAATATTTAAAAATTAATACTTTTTATATATTTTTTATATATTAAATTATTTACTAAAATATAATATAAATATTAGTTTTTATGCTTTTGGCTCTATTAACTAAATTAAAAAAACTTTTAAAATTAAACTATTTAAATTATATTAAATATTAGCTTTATATAACTTTATAGTTTTTTTATTAAACTATTTACTAAAAAAATATTTTTAGCTACTAATTATTATATTAAAAGTACTTTTATATAAAAAGTATAATATATTATTTAATTAAATAATATTTATATTATATTTAAATTTTAATATTAAAACTTATTTAATTTAATAATTTATTATTTATACTATATTATCTATTATATATGTATTAATACTTTTTATTTAAATAAAAATCTATAGCTTAATTTTTTAGTTTTACTACTATTATTAATTAAAATTTAAAAAAATAATTTTAAACCTTTTAAGTTTTAATATAAGCTAAAATATATAGATTACTAAAATTAGTAAATAATATATATATTTTTAAGCTATTAGAAAATATTATAAAAAAATCAGGATTAATATTTATTTAAGCTATCAATATTTAAAATTAAATATTAAATTTAATAGACTAATATTAGTTTAAGTAAACTAGTTTTAAATAATTTAAATTTTTAGTAATTAAATAATAATAATTTTAAATAAAAATTTTTATTAAAAAGCTTTAAAATATATAGTAATTAAATATATTTATTTAAATTTACTAAATTAAAGTTTAAATATTTTTAATAAAATTAAAATTATAAAAAATAACTATTTTTTTTAAATATATAGTAATAAAAGTAAGTTTATAAAATAGTATTTTATTATATATAAAAATAGTATATTTAATTAATATTCTTATTTATTTAAAAAATATATAGTAATTATTTAATATTTTAAAATATATATTAGTAATAATTAAATTATTAATTTATATTAATATTAATTTACTAAATATATTTAATATATTAAATATATTAAAATTATTACAATCATTATAAATATAAAAGTTATAAGTTAATACTTTTTTAAATTAAATTTTATTTTATTATTATATAACTTTATTAATTTATTAGTAATATTTAATATAAATATTAGTATCTATCTTTTTAATTTTTTGTTAAGTATTTTAACTAATATTAAAATTATATTTAAAATTTTTACTTTAATTTTTTTAGTTTTTAAATTATTTTTTTTAATATATTTATATATATAATTTTATAAATAAATATTGGATATTAGCTTAATTTTTTAATATTTTTATTTATTAACTTTTTATTTTAATAAAATAAAAATCTTAAAAAAATATTATAAAAAAATTTAGTTAATAAATATTTACTAATATTTATAAGTATATTATTATAGTAAAATAGTATAAAAAGTTTAAAAAAGAAATTTTATAAAGTTAAAATTAAAAATAGTAGAATTTTAAAAAGTAGTTTTAAATTTATAATAGCTATAACAACTT